>OZ036015.1:4308825-4396325 GCA_964035015.1 Corallium rubrum
GTAATGGTGGTGGGAGGCAATAATGGTAGTGATGATGGTGGTGGTGATAATGATGGTGGTAATGGTGGTGGGAGGCAATAATGGTAGTGATGATGGTGGTGATGATGGTGGTGGTGGTGATGACGGTGGTAATGGTGGTGGGAGGCAATAATGGCAGTGATGGTAAGGTGGTAGTGGAAGTAATAATAGTGGTGATGATGGTAGTGATGATGATGATGGTGATGATGATAATAATGATGATGATGATAGTGATGACGACGATGATGATGGTGATGATGATGATGGTGATGATGATGATGATGATGGTGGTGATGGTGATGATGATGGTGATGATGATGATGATGATGGTGATGATGATGATGATGATGATGGTGATGATGATGGTGGTGATGGTGATGATGATGGTGATGATGATGATGGTAATGGTGATGATGGTGATGATGATGATGGTGATGATGGTGGTGATGGTGATGATGATGGTGATGATGATGATGGTGATGATGGTATGATGACAATGGTGGTAGTGGTGGTAATGATTGTGACAATGCTGATGGTGGTGGTGATGATGGTGGTGGAGGTGATGATAATGGTGGTGTTGCTGCTGTTGGTGGTAATGGTTGTGGTAATAGTAATAACGGTGATAATGGTGATGGAAATGATGGTGGTGGTGGTGATGGTGATGATAATGATGACGATGGTGGTGATGATGATGGTAATGATGATAGTGGTAATGGTAATGCTGACGATGATAATGGTGGTAATAATGGCGATGATGATGGTAATGGTGGTAATGATGATGATGATGATGATGGTAACGATGGGGTAATGATGGTGCCAATGATGATGATGGTGGTAATGATGGTGGCAATGATGATGGTAATGGTGGTAATGATGATGATGGTAACGATGGGGTAATGATGGTGCCAATGATGATGATGGTGGTAACGATGGGGTAATGATGGTGCCAATGATGATGATGATGGTAACGAAGGGGTAATGATGGTGCCAATGATGATGATGGTGGTAATGATGGTGGCAATGATGATGGTAATGGTGGTAATGATGATGATGATGATGATGATGGTAACGATGGGGTAATGATGGTGCCAATGATGATGATGATGGTGGTAATGATGGTGGCAATGATGGTAATGACGATGATGGTAACGATGGCGGCAATAAAGGCCTTAAGATACCCCAGGTTCGGTTTACGGGTACGGGTACCGCCATTTTTGTTTACTCGTAATATCTACCCGTTTTCCCATGGTAGATCATGGTCTACCCGTACATACGATCGCGACTACGGGTACGGGTAGATTACTCGTACCCGTAAACCAAACCCAGGGTATCTTAAGGTCTCTAATGATGGTGGCAATGATGATGATGGTGGCATTGATGATGATGGTGGTAATGATGGTGGCAATGATGATAGTAACGATGGTGGCAATGAAAGTGGCAATGATGATGATGATGGTGGTAATGATGGTGGCAATGATGGTGGCAATGACGATGGTGGTAATGATGGTGGCAATGATGATGATGATGATGATGATGATGATGATGATGGTGGTAATGCTGATGGTAATGATGGTGGCAATGACGATGGTAATGATGGTGGCAAAGACGATGATGGTAATGATGGTGGCAATGACGATGATGGTAATGATGGTGGCAATGATGATGATGATGATGATGATGATGATGATGGTGGTAATGCTGATGGTAATGATGGTGGCAATGACGATGGTAATGATGGTGGTAATGACGATGGTAATGATGGTGGCAATGACGATGGTAATGATGGTGGCAATGACGATGGTAATGATGGTGGCAATGACGATGGTAATGATGGTGGTAATGACGATGGTAATGATGGTGGTAATGACGATGGTAATGATGGTGGTAATGACGATGGTAATGATGGTGGTAATGACGATGGTAATGATGGTGGTAATGACGATGGTAATGATGGTGGCAATGACGATGGTAATGATGGTGGCAAAGACGATGATGGCAATGATGGTGGCAATGACGATGGTAATGATGGTGGTAATGACGATGGTAATGATGGTGGCAATGACGATGGTAATGATGGTGGCAAAGACGATGATGGCAATGATGGTGGCAATGACGATGGTAATGATGGTGGTAATGACGATGGTAATGATGGTGGCAAAGACGATGATGGCAATGATGGTGGTAATGACGATGGTAATGATGGTGGTAATGACGATGGTAATGATGGTGGCAAAGACGATGATGGCAATGATGGTGGCAATGACGATGGTAATGATGGTGGTAATGACGATGGTAATGATGGTGGCAATGACGATGGTAATGATGGTGGCAAAGACGATGATGGCAATGATGGTGGCAATGACGATGGTAATGATGGTGGTAATGACGATGGTAATGATGGTGGCAAAGACGATGATGGCAATGATGGTGGCAATGACGATGATGGTAATGATGGTGGTAATGATGGTAACGATGGTGGCAAAGATGGTGACAATGATGATGATGATGGTGGTAATGATGGCGGCAATGATGATGATGATGGCGGCAATGACGATGGTGATGATGGTGGCAAAGACGACGATGGTAATGATGGTGGCAATGACGATGGTAATGATGGTGGCAAAGATGGTAACGATGGTGGCAAAGATGGTGGCAATGATGATGATGATGATGGCGGCAATGATGATGATGATGGTGGCAATGACGATGGTAATGATGGTGGCAAAGACGATGATGGCAATGATGGTGGCAATGATGATGGTAATGATGGTGGCAAAGACGATGATGGTAATGATGGTGGCAATGATGATGGTAATGATGGTGGCAAAGACGATGATGGCAATGATGGTGGCAATGATGATGGTAATGATGGTGGCAAAGACGATGATGGCAATGATGGTGGCAATGATGGTAACGATGGTGGCAAAGATGGTGGCAATGATGATGATGATGGTGGTAATGATGGCGGCAATGATGATGATGATGGCGGCAATGACGATGGTAATGATGGTGGCAAAGACGATGATGGTGGTAATGATGATGGTAATGATGGTGACAATGATGATGATGGTAATGGTGGTAATGATGATGATGATGATGATGATGGTGGTAATCAGTGTTCTCACTTTTTAAGGAAATTTCCTTAAAAAAGACCATCACTGTGGGGGGAGGGTTCAGTATTAATACTATATATTATACAATCTTTTCAAAAGTTCTTTGTGTCTCTCTTTGTTCTAATCCCCTCCCCCGATGAGGACAGGACTATGCAAATAAGTTGTGAGAGCCCTGGTGGTAATGATGATGGTAGAGATGATGGTAATGATGGTGGTAATGATGATGATGATGATGATGATGATGGTAATGATGGTGGTAATGATGATGGTAATGATGATGGTAATGATGATGGTAATGATGATGGTAATGATGATGGTAATGATGATGGTAATGATGATGGTAATGATGATGGTAATGATGGTGGTAATGATGGTGGTAATGATGGTGGTAATGATGATGGTAATGATGATGGTAATGATGCTGGTAATGATGATGGTAATGATGATGGTAATGATGATGGTAATGATGATGGTAATGAATGTGGTAATGATGGTGGTGATGATGATGGTAATGATGGTAATGATGGTAATGAATGTGGTAATGATGATGATGACGACATCGTAATGATGGTGGTGATGATAATAATGATGGTGATGCAATCACTGACCTATATATTTAACTGGACTGCGTGCTCCTATTACCTTTGAGTTAGGAAAGTGTCCGCATTTTCACTTTCAAAATGGCGGCATTTATGGGTCCTTTTGCTAATGGTGAAGGTCGCTGACCGATACCAAAGAACCGCAAGCATCTCTAATTCGTGTTGGACATGTTCGGTATTTCGCTTTTTTTAAGAAAACTAATATATTTGGTCGGATAAAATGTACGTATGTTGTAGCCAGATGAATTATCTTTCTTCCAGTATATTTGATAGCTTCTACAGTGGTTTATTTCTTGAGAAAACATTCGGAGAAGACATTATAATATATACGGAAAAAACTTCAAAATAGCGGCCGCTATTATGATTTGGACATGTTCGGTATTTCGCTTTTTTTAGGGAAACTAAACTATTTGGTCGGATAAATTGTACGTATGTTGTAGCAAGGTGAATTATCTTTCTGCCAATATATTTTATAACTTCTACAGTGGAGTATTTCTTGAGAAAACGTTCGGAGTAGACGGACTAGTAGGCAAACTTTGTCGAATTTTTGGCAAGTCAGCATAATATCGTCCCGGTCTCGAGTTTGTGTAAACAAAATATTTCGGTGGTTTTGCCATGTATATTTAATATTTATGTTTGTTGCTGAGCGGCCCAGGTTGTTTTCATGATAAGAGTCTTATTGTAGTTCTGAACTACAATAATAATAATCCTAGACTATTACTGTTGCTTCCTAGCAGTCTGAATAGGGGAGTTCAAGGTTTTTTTCGCCATATTGCAAGGGGTGCAAAACCATTGGGGCGATCGCGCGGCCATGCCTATTTATCCTTGTTAAAATCATGGCGAAACTCGCGAAGCAAGAAGGATATCGCTTCGGTTTTTGTCGAATTCGTCTTTAATCGTCGTTTGGATAGCTTTTCTGTGGTCTGGTATGTTCGTTCTTTGATTTTAGACCATCATCGCTGATAACCAACGCGTAGAAACGCTATAATACGAAAGTTTCCTCAACTGAGGGGTGGCTGCGCCACTGTGGCAGACACGGGACGCGGCGGTTTGTCTATTTTTATAGCAGAGACAAACGCCTCGCTGTGTAGTGGGATACTGCGATAACAACAAACGCAGTCTATGTTGGGTGAAGAGGTATTATCTTAAAATTTTGGTCCTTAATAAGCGGCCAAATCACCAGATTTCGGCAGAAACTTGGCGTAAGCAAACATTTGTCTAGAATATCCGTATATCAGCCTTCAATGCCAATGGTGTCAAATTTCCCAAATAAAATTGCTTCGTTCTTCAAAATAATTACACGTTTAATTCGACAAAAATACAATCAATATGTACGATTCTATCTTTATACTTAATAGTTAGACTTAAACTGTATTTAACTATATTTTGCCCTGTATATGCCAGTTAAGAACGTGTATATAGAAATAAACACGCATAAACCGAAACGTATCCCTTTCCTGCGAGAAGATATACATTATATAAATACACTTCGTTTGATAACGAGAAAGAGGATATTTCACACTTCAGATGACGAAGATGAACTCTGGTTACTTACGTTACTATACGCTTGAAGTTCGAGTGATTTACAAGAGAGTTGGATAAAGTTTTACATTGCGTTGCCGAAATCGTCACTCAGTTGTGCCCGTCATAACAGCGCAGCCACCCCTCGGTTGAAGAAACTTTCGTATTATAGCGTTTCTACGCGTTGGTTATCAGCGATAATGGTCTAAAATCAAAGAACGAACATACTAGACCACAGAAAAGCTATCCAAACGACGATTAAAGACGAATTCGACAAAAACCGAAGCGATATCCTTCTTGCTTCGCGAGTTTCGCCATGATTTTAACAAGGATATATAGGCATGGCCGCGCGCTCGCCCCAATGGTTTTGCACCCCTTGCAATATGGCGAAAACAAAAGGTCCGCTATGCGTACATGTATCTGCGCAAACCCACCACTGTGAGAATCATGTCAAGATCTTGTGTGATCTTGGAAAACCTTGTAAGATCTTAAGAAAAATCTTAAGATTTTTACACGTAGATCTTATAAGATTTTAGCGAGATCTTATAAGATAATTAAAGAGAAAGTACACGTTGTCTGACCTTAATAATTTTTTATCATGACTCATCATGACTCACAAAAACTGTCGGCGCAAATATCAAATCGCATTATTTACGCTTTTTACTTGGCCTACGGTCAAACGCGGTCATATTTAAAGTAAATCAATCGTCTGTAGGTTTGTGCCATTTGGGAAACTTGCACGGTTAGATAGAGCGTTAAATTCTGTACAACATATGTGAATTAGAGAACATAGTATAGAATAACAACGGAGAAAAGGCTATTTGAACTGACATGAGCGCAAATATCAAATTGCATTATTTACGCTTTTTACTTGGCCTACGGTCAAACGCGGTCATATTTAAAGTAAATCAATCGTCTGTAGGTTTGTGCCATTTGGGAAACTTGCACGGTTAGATAGAGCGTTAAATTCTGTACAACATATGTGAATTAGAGAACATAGTATAGAATAACAACGGAGAAAAGGCTATTTGAACTGACATGAGCGCAAATATCAAATTGCATTATTTACGCTTTTTACTTGGCCTACGGTCAAACGCGGTCATATTTAAAGTAAATCAATCGTCTGTAGGTTTGTGCCATTTGGGAAACTTGCACGGTTAGATAGAGCGTTAAATTCTGTACAACATATGTGAATTAGAGAACATAGTATAGAATAACAACGGAGAAAAGGCTATTTGAACTGACATGAGCGCAAATATCAAATTGCATTATTTACGCTTTTTACTTGGCCTACGGTCAAACGCGGTCATATTTAAAGTAAATCAATCGTCTGTAGGTTTGTGCCATTTGGGAAACTTGCACGGTTAGATAGAGCGTTAAATTCTGTACAACATATGTGAATTAGAGAACATAGTATAGAATAACAACGGAGAAAAGGCTATTTGAACTGACATGAGCGCAAATATCAAATTGCATTATTTACGCTTTTTACTTGGCCTACGGTCAAACGCGGTCATATTTAAAGTAAATCAATCGTCTGTAGGTTTGTGCCATTTGGGAAACTTGCACGGTTAGATAGAGCGTTAAATTCTGTACAACATATGTGAATTAGAGAACATAGTATAGAATAACAACGGAGAAAAGTCTATATGAACTGACATGAGCGCAAATATCAAATTGCATTATTTACGCTTTTTACTTGGCCTACGGTCAAACGCGGTCATATTTAAAGTAAATCAATCGTCTGTAGGTTTGTGCCATTTGGGAAACTTGCACGGTTAGATAGAGCGTTAAATTCTGTACAACATATGTGAATTAGAACAAATCGTATAGAATAGCAACGGAGAAAAATATATCAGTTGAACTGAGATGAGCGCTAGTATCAAATTGCATTACACGGCTATTTATTTGGCGTACGGTCGAACGCGGTCATATATTTAAAGTAAATCAATCGTCTGTAGGTTTGTGCCATTTGGGAAACTTGTACGGTTAGATAGAGCGTTAAATTCTGTACAACATATGTGAATTAGAGAACATGGTATAGAATAACAACGGAGAAAAGTCTATTTGAACTGACATGAGCGCAAATATCAAATTGCATTATTACGCTATTTACTTGGCGTACGGTCAAACGCGGTCATATTTAAAGTAAATCAATCGTCTGTAGGTTTGTGCCATTTGGGAAACTTGTACGGTTAGATAGAGCGTTAAATTCTGTACAACATATGTGAATTAGAGAACATAGTATAGAATAACAACGGAGAAAAGGCTATTTGAACTGACATGAGCGCAAATATCAAATTGCATTATTTACGCTTTTTACTTGGCCTACGGTCAAACGCGGTCATATTTAAAGTAAATCAATCGTCTGTAGGTTTGTGCCATTTGGGAAACTTGCACGGTTAGATAGAGCGTTAAATTCTGTACAACATATGTGAATTAGAACAAATCGTATAGAATAGCAACGGAGAAAAATATATCAGTTGAACTGAGATGAGCGCTAGTATCAAATTGCATTACACGGCTATTTATTTGGCGTACGGTCGAACGCGGTCATATATTTAAAGTAAATCAATCGTCTGTAGGTTTGTGCCATTTGGGAAACTTGTACGGTTAGATAGAGCGTTAAATTCTGTACAACATATGTGAATTAGAGAACATGGTATAGAATAACAACGGAGAAAAGTCTATTTGAACTGACATGAGCGCAAATATCAAATTGCATTATTACGCTATTTACTTGGCGTACGGTCAAACGCGGTCATATTTAAAGTAAATCAATCGTCTGTAGGTTTGTGCCATTTGGGAAACTTGTACGGTTAGATAGAGCGTTAAATTCTGTACAACATATGTGAATTAGAGAACATAGTATAGAATAACAACGGAGAAAAGGCTATTTGAACTGACATGAGCGCAAATATCAAATTGCATTATTTACGCTTTTTACTTGGCCTACGGTCAAACGCGGTCATATTTAAAGTAAATCAATCGTCTGTAGGTTTGTGCCATTTGGGAAACTTGCACGGTTAGATAGAGCGTTAAATTCTGTACAACATATGTGAATTAGAACAAATCGTATAGAATAGCAACGGAAAAAAATATATCAGTTGAACTGAGATGAGCGCTAGTATCAAATTGCATTACACGGCTATTTATTTGGCGTACGGTCGAACGCGGTCATATATTTAAAGTAAATCAATCGTCTGTAGGTTTGTGCCATTTGGGAAACTTGTACGGTTAGATAAAGCGTTAAATTCTGTACAACATATGTGAATTAGAGAACATGGTATAGAATAACAACGGAGAAAAGTCTATTTGAACTGACATGAGCGCAAATATCAAATTGCATTATTACGCTATTTACTTGGCGTACGGTCAAACGCGGTCATATTTAAAGTAAATCAATCGTCTGTAGGTTTGTGCCATTTGGGAAACTTGTACGGTTAGATAGAGCGTTAAATTCTGTACAACATATGTGAATTAGAGAACATAGTATAGAATAACAACGGAGAAAAGGCTATTTGAACTGACATGAGCGCAAAATAATACCAAATTGCATTATTTACGCTATTTATTGTCCTACGGTCAAACGCGGTCATATTTAAAGTAAATCAATCGTCGGTAGGTTTGTGCCATTTGGGAAACTTGTACGGTTAGATAGAGCGTTAAATTCTGTACAACATATGTGAATTAAAACTCAAATCGTATAGAATAGCAACGGAGAAAAATATATTTGAACTGAGATGAGCGCAAATATCAAATTGCATTATTATGCGACTTGGCGTACGGTCAAACGCAATCATTTTAAAGTATCCCTGAATCATACTACTCCAATCATACAGCATTGCAATTGACTTTCTTCGAAAATAATGTTGTTCTTCGTCTCACTCCATAGTTCATACAACATGGCGAGGAAATATAAACAGTCACACTACTGAACACATTACAGGTCAGCGGTTACACCAAAAAGTTAACAAACACACACACAAACAAACAAACAAACAAACAAACAAACACACAACACGATAGCAATATATCTGCGCGTTGCGCAGATACAAAAACCTTGAACTCCCCTATTAAAGACGTGCCGGCCGGCGGTACCGCACGAACACTTGGCAATAAAATAAACCAGACTGTCAATACACATGGTCATGGAAATCTACAAACATTTCGTTTTATGAAGTCGCCAGCTCTATAAAGAACCGCTGAAGATCACGAGAAAATCGTAAAGAAGCGAGGCGTACCGAGTTCTTCTTAGGGGCTGTTTACATGGGAGGCGATATATTCCTAGTATTTGGTCAGACAAATAATCCAGCAGGCCTCTTGAGTCGTTCCAACACCAGACGATTTTATTCACCTCTGGGGAAGCCCTCGGACAGGAACGATTTATAAACTATCTCTCTAACTCTTTCCTGTCCGAATTGGTATTTGGTATTTTATTCTGGCTAACGCCAGACGATTTTATTCACCTCTGGGGAAGCCCTCGCATAGGAACGATATATTAATAAAGTAAGAAAATCGCTTTGTGTTTACATAAATATTCTGTTTTCCTACGATAAGTACATGTCAGTGGTCGCTACCATTAGCAGAAGGACCCATAAATGCCGCCATTTTGAAAGTGAAAATGCGGACACATTTTTGACCAGCACCCGCAGTTAAATATATAGGTCAGTGGATGCAATATTTACCTTAGCCTCGATTCCAAGACCCGATCCATGTTCTTATAAAATGGGCGAGTGGTGTAATAACCACTCCAATAATGATCCTCTCTAGAAATAACATCAAAAAATAACAAATCACACCGACAGACAGACAGACAGACAGACAGACAGACAGACAGACGGACAGACAGACAGACAGACAGACAGACAGACAGACAGACAGACAGACAGACAGACAGACAGACAGACAGACAGACAAACAAACAAACAAACAAACAAACAAACAAACAAACAAACAAACAAACAAACAAACAAACAGACAGACAGACAGACAGACAGACAGACAGACAGACAGACAGACAGACAGACAGACAGACAGACAGACAGACAGACAGACAGACAGACCGACAGACAGACAGACAGACAGACAGACAGACAAAACAGACAAAACTGACTGACTGACTGACTGACTGACTGGCTGGCTGACTGACTGACTGACTGACTGACTGACTGACTGACTGACTGACTGACTGACTGGCTGGCTGGCTGGCTGGCTGGCTGGCTGGCTGGCTGGCTGGCTGGCTGGCTGACTGGCTGACTGACTGACTGACTGACTGACTGACTGACTGACTGACTGACTGACTGACTGACTGACTGACTGACTGACTGACTGACTGACTGACTGACTGACTGACTGACTGACTGACTGACTGACCTGTCAGCATAGGTGTAGAAGTCACCACTCAACGTTGGATAGCCTGGAGGCTGGGTACCAGGCTTTACTCCTGTTTTCTTCCACAACGCATCGAAATAATCTGATAACGTCCCAAACTGAGCCTGCAAATATAGATAAGCCAGAATATAAGTGATTGACCTATGCCAGGTACTTCATATAGGATTGACAGCAACAGCAGCAGAAGTAGCAACAACAAAGGCCACAACAGCAGCAGGAACAACAGTAGCAACAACAACAACAACAACAACAACAACAACAACAACAGCAGCAGCGGCAACAACAACAACAGCAACAATCTGTATTGCCTACCTTAACTTTAAGTTCTGGATTGGAATTCATAAAGTCAAAAAGTTTCTGAAATTGAAGATGGAAAAAATTAAAGTAGAGTGGAGTGGAGTGGAGTGGAGTGGAGTGGAGTGGAGTGGAGTGGAGTGGAGTGGAGTGGAGTGGAGTGGAGTGGAGTGGAGTGGAGTGGAGTAGAGTAGAGTAGAGTAGAGTAGAGTAGAGTAGAGGAAAGCCTACCTGATAATTATTGAATTGTTCAGTAGCTTCAAATTTCATATCATATCTGAAATCATCTCCAAGGGGAATTAGCACAACATTGTTCTTATAAAGCGTCGCCTTTTTCCTGTACTGGTCTAACAACATCTTTGCTCTAAAGCAAGATTAAACAAATAAGAAACAGCTAAGTTATAGTCTTTCTATTCGAATCAGCCTCTTCACTCCACTCCACTCCACTGCACTTCACTTCCCTCCTTCCACCCCTCTCTCCTTGCCTTCCATTCCATTCTCTTGTCTTGTCTTGTCTTGTCTTGTCTTGTCTTGTCTTGTCTTGTCTTGTCTTCTCATCCCTTCCCTCCCTTCTCTTCCCTTCTCTTCACTTCTCTTCACTTTACTTCTCTTCCATTCCATTCTCTTCTCTTCTCTTCTCTTCTCCTCTCCTCTCCTCTCCTCTCTTCTCTTCTCTTCTCTTCTCTTCTCTTCTCTTCTCTTCTCTTCTCATTCCTTCCCTCCCTTCTCTTCCCTTCTCTTCACTTCACTTCTCTTCACTTTACTTCTCTATCTTTCTTCTCCTACCTTTGTTCGACATTGCCATCATCAATTTTAACAGGAGGAATGTGCCACGGACACGAAATACCTCCTCCTGGCAGTCGACGGAAATCAAACTGACAACAAACCTGAAAGAAATTTAAATAATAACCATCATTATTTGATACTCTACCCTACTCCTACACCCTTTGCTCTACTGCACTGCACTGCACTGCACTGCACTGCACTCCACTTTACTCTACTCTACTCTACTCTACCCTACCCTACCCTACCCTACCCTACCCTACCCTACCCTACCCTACCCTACCCTACCCTACCCTACCCTACCCTACCCTACCCTACCCTACCCTACTCTACTCTACTCTACTCTACTCTACTCTACTCTACTCTACTCTACTCTACTCTACTCTACTCTACTCTACTCTACTCTACTCCACTCTGCTCCACTCTTCTCCACTCCACTCTGCTCCACTCTTCTCCACTCCACTCCACTCCACTCCACTCCACTCTACTCCACTCCACTTACTGCAGGCTCAGGTCCACAGGTATGCGGTACATCATAACTATAGAAAGGCATCATGTGACAGAACATATCTGTAGTAGAAGCATGATCTGAAAAAACAAAGTTTCTAATCCATCATTACTATCATCATCATTATCATTACAACCAGCATTATCACCACCATCATCATCACTACCATCATGTACGTCATCATCTACGTTATCATCACCAGCACCATTGCCATCACGACGACCATCATCATCATTATCATCACCACCATAATTATCACGTTCACCACCAACATCACCATTACCATAACCACCACCGCCATAATATCATCACCACCAACACCACCAACATCACCACCACTACCACCACCACTATCACCATCATCACCAACACCTACATCACGATCACCACCGCCAACATCACCATAATCATGATCACTACCACCACCACCAGTGCCATCACCACTAGTATCACCATCATCACCACCACCACCACCACCATCATCAACATCACCACCATCATCATCATTATCATCATCATTATCATCACCACCACCGTCATCATCACCAGTACCATCACCACCACCATTACCTCCATCACAACCACCACCACCAGTACCATCACCACTACCATCATCATCACATTCACCACCAACATCACAATCACCACCATCACCACCACTATCACCATCACCACCATCACCAACACCTACATCACGATCAACACCACCAACATCACCATAATCATGATCACTACCACCACCACCAGTGCCATCACCACTAGTATCACCATTATCACCACCACCACCACCATCATCAACATCACCACCATCATCATTATCATTACCATCATCATTATCATCACCACCACCATCATCATGATCACCACCACCATCATCATCACCAGTACCATCACCACTACCATTACCACCATCACAACCACCACCACCAGTACCATCACCACTACCATCATCATCACATTCACCACCAACATCACAATCACCACAATCACCACCACTATCACCATCATCACCATCACCAACACCTACATCACGATCAACACCACCAACATCACCATAATCATGATCACTACCACCACCACCAGTGCCATCACCACTAGTATCACCATTATCACCATTATCACCACCACCACCACCATCATCAACATCACCACCATCATCATTATCATTACCATCATCATTATCATCACCACCACCATCATCATGATCATCACCACTATCATCACCAGTACCAGCACCACCACCATTACCGCCATCACGACCACCACCACCAGTATCATCACCACTACCATCATCATCACATCCACTACCAACATCACAATCACCACCATCACCACCACTATCACCATCACCACCTACATCACCACCAGCACACCATCATCATGATCACCACCACCATCATCACCACCACCATCACCACCAGCAGCACCACAACCACCATCATCATCAAATTCCCCATCATTCCATAAAATAAGAACCCCATATAAAATACCCCAATTCTGTCTCCACATAAATTCAAGTTTCTTTCTCCTCGCAAGATATCTCTTGACAGCATAGTGAGTTCTCTGGATCAACATAGAATCAAAACCAGTTCTTTTAAGAATGTAAGCCATGGTTGGTGTATGACCAAATGGATCAATCGCCCATCCAGCACGGGGCTTAACACCTGAGAGAAAACACAGTGTTACTCTTTCTTAAAGTGCCTATGAAGCGAAAATTATTATTGTCTTAAATGAAAGAACTCTTAAAACTACAACGTAACATCTTTCGCAGATCTTCGTTTCCGTGCTTCGTTGTTGAGATATTTCAGTTTCTTTGATATGCAAATTAAACACTTTGACATCGCACGTGTATAATGAGTTATCGGGGAAAGTTCTATATCTTTGCTATTATCAAACGAAATCACTTCGAAGCCGATCCTGTGAGTCTATTTCGTATACAGCATTAGACATACAGATTTTTAATTGATTTCGTTTGATAATAGCAAAGATACCGAACCTTCTCTGATAACTCATTATACACGTGTGACGTCAAAGTGTTTAATTTGCATATCAAAAAATTGAAATATCTCAACGAGGCACGGAAACGAAGATCTGCAAAAGATGTTACTTTGTCGTTTTGAGAGTTCTTTCATTTAAGACAATAATAATTTTTGCTTCATAGGCACTTTAAATTTACAAAGCGAATATTAAGTCTGAATTGTAAAATTTTCAATATAGATCGTTTTACGGCCTTTTATACAGTACGAGTATCTTGAGGTTATGTTTTCTTCAAAGCCATAAATGACTTCATAACTGTCTCGAAAGAAGTCCTACCGGAGCCTATTATTCCATCAAGACTTACTAGATCCTCAGTGAACGCAGATGCAATCTCTTTCCGGCCTCGTAAATGTAAAACAGTAACTTACCAACGCTCGTTCGTCATAGAGTAACAAGAACTTATAACTCTCTACCAGAGCACTTCAGGCAAAGGAACTTATCGCTAGCTCATTTCAAGAAGTTGTTACTAGACTACTACCATAATGCAGTTACAAACTGTTATGATGTGGATGACGCCAGGTCATGGAAATCGGTCTGCTTGAAATGCAACACGTCGCGCAGACTTATACAGCCATTATTGTGCTGTTATTAGTACTACATAATTTATCAGTTAAGAGTATTAACATTGATAGTGGTCAGAGAACTGGATCGGCAACTTCAACTAACTCGACTAAGCTGGCAACGAACATTGCATAACTTGATATGGTATACATGACTTATTTACCCATATGGGTAATTATTATTGCCAGACATTTGCTCTATTTCAGAAATTACTAATCTAGTGAGGCGAGATTTAGCAAGTTGTGCAATGCTTGTTTCCGGTTTGGGGTTGCCTATCCACTTCCCTTTCCACTATCTATCGTATTAAATTTCTCATTTCTATATTCTAAGGGCCCACAGTAATTGGTGTTAAACTGTTGTGGTGTCCCCGCCTTTCTCGTTTGTTATTTTTATAATTGCATATTTAGGAGTTTAAAACTTAGCATCTTTATATTATTGTATTGCAATAGGCGAAGCATAATAAATAAGGGGAGCACGGGTGGCGTGTGCTATTAGGGCGCTGCCTCTGACCAATAGTTAAGCCCGGTCGGACGGGGTTAGTACTTGGATGGGTGACCGTTTGGGAAAACCCCGTCCTCCGCCAGCTTGGGACTTATGTGAGTAGAGTTTAGTTGGTCTCTCCTTTGCTCCGAGGGTTTTTCGCCGGGTTCTCCGGTTTTCTTCCCTCCGTAAAATCAACACCTACAATCAGTGACAAAAGCCTTCGGACATTTCTCCCAATTAAAGGATATATTCCCCCCTCCCCCCTTTTCAATGTTGAGTGGCCAAAGTATCGCTGTCTACATTACACATGCCTTCCTAACGACATGATCTTGTTGTACACCAACATTGAAAAGGGGGGAGGGGGTCAACGGATTATGTTTATGTAATTTTCTATAAAATATATTATTATTTAATGTGTCCGAAGAGGTTTTGTCACTAATTGTCTGAAAAAAAAAGAGTCAATTTCGCTTAAGTGTTTTCTCCTCAACTATACAGAAATACCATATGATATTTCATGAACATTTCCATGCAACTGCACAAAAATATATCTCCTTAAATAATAATTCTTATTAGCATATTAATTTAATGACGTCATAATAGCGCTCTTTTAAGATCTTGCTGGAGGAAAGCGTTTACACTTACTAGTGGCTATAGTGCATGGAAAAGGTGTTATTTGTGCAGAGGTATATGAAAAGATGTCTGTACATTATTTTGGCCAGTTTATACGTCGATCGTTTGAAACTCTTTTTGAAATTGCCCGTAAGGGCGAATGTGACAACAAAATATTTGTGATGGACAATGAGCCGTCACAGATGTCAGCGAAAGCAAAACGTGCCTTGCGCTCTGTTAACGCAGCAATTAATGCGAACAATTCAGCCAAGATCTCCTGACTTGACAAACACGCAGAACGAGTTTTGGAAATGGCTTCTCAAATGAAAGGCAATGAACCAATGAGCCGCCGTTGTGGGACTTGCGGATAATCGTATCGTGTTTCTTATTTAAGTAACAGAAATGAAACGCTAGTGTTTGATGAAGAAACCAAGCGTTTTACCGGTGTTTCCCAGCCCATTCACGTGACGGAATGGAGCTGTCTGATTGAGTAAAATCTCATGAATTATTAATGAATTTGAGAACGATTTACGGTTTACACTCAACATAATTAATATATATTCAATAGTTTTATTCAAATAGGTGTAAATCGTTAACCGTGTTGGCAATTAATTGGACGACTCTTGAAGATCAGACACTCCTTCTACGTCATATTTAAACAACACGTGTAAATGCAATACCGAAAACGTACAGATAAGATGCGTCAAGGGGCATAGTTATTGCAACATGACACACGTTCAGGGGTATCTATATTCTACTTGTTTTCATGGCATCGTGTTTATTAACGTAAAACTGAATACGTGAGCTATTAACGCTGCATTGACCCTGTTAGAGTTTCACACCCTTGCGACTGCCCTCCATTGTATATATATATATATATATATATATATATATATATATATATATATATATATATATATGGAGAATAAACAGGTACCAAAATCTTATAAAATAGTTTTCACGGTGAAAACAGGAGTTCGGACGTTTGGACATATAAACGTCTCTAAAATAATAAGATGAAAGTCAGCGAAAGGATCACCCGTGAGTATAAATAAGACCTTTTCGTTTTCAGACAATCAGTGACAAAAGCCTTCGGACATTTCTCCCAATTAAAGGATATATTCCCCCCTCCCCCCTTTTCAATGTTGAGTGGCCAAAGTATCGCTGTCTACATTACACATGCCTTCCTAACGACATGATCTTGTTGTACACCAACATTGAAAAGGGGGGAGGGGGTCAACGGATTATGTTTATGTAATTTTCTATAAAATATATTATTATTTAATGTGTCCGAAGAGGTTTTGTCACTAATTGTCTGAAAAAAAAAGAGTCAATTTCGCTTAAGTGTTTTCTCCTCAACTATACAGAAATACCATATGATATTTCATGAACATTTCCATGCAACTGCACAAAAATATATCTCCTTAAATAATAATTCTTATTAGCATATTAATTTAATGACGTCATAATAGCGCTCTTTTAAGATCTTGCTGGAGGAAAGCGTTTACACTTACTAGTGGCTATAGTGCATGGAAAAGGTGTTATTTGTGCAGAGGTATATGAAAAGATGTCTGTACATTATTTTGGCCAGTTTATACGTCGATCGTTTGAAACTCTTTTTGAAATTGCCCGTAAGGGCGAATGTGACAACAAAATATTTGTGATGGACAATGAGCCGTCACAGATGTCAGCGAAAGCAAAACGTGCCTTGCGCTCTGTTAACGCAGCAATTAATGCGAACAATTCAGCCAAGATCTCCTGACTTGACAAACACGCAGAACGAGTTTTGGAAATGGCTTCTCAAATGAAAGGCAATGAACCAATGAGCCGCCGTTGTGGGACTTGCGGATAATCGTATCGTGTTTCTTATTTAAGTAACAGAAATGAAACGCTAGTGTTTGATGAAGAAACCAAGCGTTTTACCGGTGTTTCCCAGCCCATTCACGTGACGGAATGGAGCTGTCTGATTGAGTAAAATCTCATGAATTATTAATGAATTTGAGAACGATTTACGGTTTACACTCAACATAATTAATATATATTCAATAGTTTTATTCAAATAGGTGTAAATCGTTAACCGTGTTGGCAATTAATTGGACGACTCTTGAAGATCAGACACTCCTTCTACGTCATATTTAAACAACACGTGTAAATGCAATACCGAAAACGTACAGATAAGATGCGTCAAGGGGCATAGTTATTGCAACATGACACACGTTCAGGGGTATCTATATTCTACTTGTTTTCATGGCATCGTGTTTATTAACGTAAAACTGAATACGTGAGCTATTAACGCTGCATTGACCCTGTTAGAGTTTCACACCCTTGCGACTGCCCTCCATTGTATATATATATATATATATATATATATATATATATATATATATGGAATAAACAGGTACCAAAATCTTATAAAATAGTTTTCACGGTGAAAACAGGAGTTCGGACGTTTGGACATATAAACGTCTCTAAAATAATAAGATGAAAGTCAGCGAAAGGATCACCCGTGAGTATAAATAAGACCTTTTCGTTTTCAGACAATCAGTGACAAAAGCCTTCGGACATTTCTCCCAATTAAAGGATATATTCCCCCCTCCCCCTTTTCAATGTTGAGTGGCCAAAGTATCGCTGTCTACATTACACATGCCTTCCTAACGACATGATCTTGTTGTACACCAACATTGAAAAGGGGGAGGGGGTCAACGGATTATGTTTATGTAATTTTCTATAAAATATATTATTATTTAATGTGTCCGAAGAGGTTTTGTCACTAATTGTCTGAAAAAAAAAGAGTCAATTTCGCTTAAGTGTTTTCTCCTCAACTATACAGAAATACCATATGATATTTCATGAACATTTCCATGCAACTGCACAAAAATATATCTCCTTAAATAATAATTCTTATTAGCATATTAATTTAATGACGTCATAATAGCGCTCTTTTAAGATCTTGCTGGAGGAAAGCGTTTACACTTACTAGTGGCTATAGTGCATGGAAAAGGTGTTATTTGTGCAGAGGTATATGAAAAGATGTCTGTACATTATTTTGGCCAGTTTATACGTCGATCGTTTGAAACTCTTTTTGAAATTGCCCGTAAGGGCGAATGTGACAACAAAATATTTGTGATGGACAATGAGCCGTCACAGATGTCAGCGAAAGCAAAACGTGCCTTGCGCTCTGTTAACGCAGCAATTAATGCGAACAATTCAGCCAAGATCTCCTGACTTGACAAACACGCAGAACGAGTTTTGGAAATGGCTTCTCAAATGAAAGGCAATGAACCAATGAGCCGCCGTTGTGGGACTTGCGGATAATCGTATCGTGTTTCTTATTTAAGTAACAGAAATGAAACGCTAGTGTTTGATGAAGAAACCAAGCGTTTTACCGGTGTTTCCCAGCCCATTCACGTGACGGAATGGAGCTGTCTGATTGAGTAAAATCTCATGAATTATTAATGAATTTGAGAACGATTTACGGTTTACACTCAACATAATTAATATATATTCAATAGTTTTATTCAAATAGGTGTAAATCGTTAACCGTGTTGGCAATTAATTGGACGACTCTTGAAGATCAGACACTCCTTCTACGTCATATTTAAACAACACGTGTAAATGCAATACCGAAAACGTACAGATAAGATGCGTCAAGGGGCATAGTTATTGCAACATGACACACGTTCAGGGGTATCTATATTCTACTTGTTTTCATGGCATCGTGTTTATTAACGTAAAACTGAATACGTGAGCTATTAACGCTGCATTGACCCTGTTAGAGTTTCACACCCTTGCGACTGCCCTCCATTGTATATATATATATATATATATATATATATATATATATATATATATATATATATATATGGAATAAACAGGTACCAAAATCTTATAAAATAGTTTTCACGGTGAAAACAGGAGTTCGGACGTTTGGACATATAAACGTCTCTAAAATAATAAGATGAAAGTCAGCGAAAGGATCACCCGTGAGTATAAATAAGACCTTTTCGTTTTCAGACAATCAGTGACAAAAGCCTTCGGACATTTCTCCCAATTAAAGGATATATTCCCCCCTCCCCCCTTTTCAATGTTGAGTGGCCAAAGTATCGCTGTCTACATTACACATGCCTTCCTAACGACATGATCTTGTTGTACACCAACATTGAAAAGGGGGGAGGGGGTCAACGGATTATGTTTATGTAATTTTCTATAAAATATATTATTATTTAATGTGTCCGAAGAGGTTTTGTCACTAATTGTAGGTCTTAGTTGTCTACACATAGGAGTTTGGTGTCAATTGGGACGAAAGTTCTGTTCCTCTCTCCTGCCACACGTTAAGTGGAAAATTTAATAAATTCAAATTAATAAATTCAAATTCAAATTAATAAATAAATTCAAATTAATAAATAAATTCAAATCCAAATAAATAAATAAATAAATAAATAAATAAATAAATATACAAGCCCATTCAATCTCCTGTGAGATTGTGTTTTGGCTGAGGTGGTAAAGGGTGTTTTAGCTGAGGGTGGTAAAGGGTATTTTCGTGAACCGTGAATTGCCAATGTATTTTCTTGTAAAATGTGAAATGCCGGAATTTTGTGTCGTGAAACGTGATTTGTATTCCAGCCATGAGCCGTGATTGTCGATAATAATTGTCCGTGAAATGAGAATAAAGTACTGAAGTTGTCGTGAACTGTGATTAAGCATTACGTATTTTATAATTTTTAAGATTTTAAGTTTAATTTGTTCTGATCTGCGAGAGCCATATTGTTCTCCTAGATTTGCCAATTATAGTCTATATATCAATTACCGTTCCCCAGAGCCCTCGATCATTTTGGTCAATATTGTCAGTACTGGCAGTCTTATGGTCCATAATTCATTCAGTTAATTTTTAGAAAGCATGGGAAAGCCTGTCTCGTTTGGCTAACTAACATTTTAGTATATATAATGCTGTATAATTTTCTCAATAAAGTTTTTTAAAACATCCAATTTTGACAAAATCTTTTGTAAAAATGATAAAATGTGCCATTACAAATATGTTTTAAAAGTTTCAAAATTTTGCTCAAATCTGCTGTCTGATCGCGAGAAATGCCATTTTAGAGACGCCAATTTCAAAAATTTTCCTGGGGAGCATGCCCCCGGACCACTCTACAACTGTGGACCACAACTTTGACTGACGTTTTCAAAATCCTAAATTCCCCCCTGACGAATATAAGCTTCAATCTCCTTAGTTCCAATGAGTGAATCTCCTCCAGACACACTTTTTTTTTGCTGTGATATTTATCTACCAAACTGCCAATTTTCAGAGCATTATAGTAATATTGGCGAAACATGCCGAAATTTACACATTAGGGCTTCTGAGCATATGGGCATTTCACCTTACACCGGAAACAAAGTTTCTCAATCAACCTTATCTAGTATTTCCACACACGTGAGTCAAACTGGTCATCCTATCTCGTTTGATGACTTTTCTATTTTATCATCTGGTAATTCAGAATTTAATGTCCTTCTCCGAGAAAGTTTACTCATATCAAAAATAAATCCATCACTTAATGCTAATATTAGATCCTTTCCTTTAATGTTATTCTGACTTCTCACCTTCGCGGGTGACTCTTCACTTCTGACGTCTCCCTCATCTATTATTCTCCTATCCCATCTATTTTTGTAATTGCGTAGGTATAAAGCTGAGACATTTTTGTAAATATTTATCACTCTGATGATGTCGCTGGTTAGTGACGAAACGTTAGTTCTTCATTAAAAAAATTTTTATCATGCTTACTTACGACTTTTGATTTTATTATGGCTTTGTTACGAATTATTTGCTGGGCAATAATTTTTATAACAAGATTATAGTAACTAGTTGTTCGTTTATAGCATTTCGAATTGGAATGAAAACTTTAATAAACAGAAGCGCTATTTTTTGTTTCCGTTCATAAAATGACCAAATGTTTTGCTGCAGTCCTGCAGCCAGTTATATCAGTTTTCGAATAATGTGTAGGTTTAAAGTTAGATTTAATAACTTTATTGCCTAGAGCAACTGTTGGTCAAACAGAGCGAAATGCCCCCAATTAAACATGAGGGAGGAAAACCGGAGGGAGGAAAACCGGAGAACCCGGCGAAAAACCCTCGAAGCACAGGAAAGATCAACTACAACTCTACTCACACTAGTTGCTAACTCGACAACAGAGTTATTCCCATGTTCTAAGGATTTTGGGTGAAGGGAAATTCGAGTGTAGAATATATACATTTTAAGACCAAACTGGGACCAGTTGCGAAAAATGCAACTACACAGGCCTTCCGGCAGGAATTGAACCCACGACCTTGCGATTCTAGCGCAATGCTCTGACCACTGAGCCACGGAGGGCGTTGCCGAGAGCTTGATCGCGAGTTCTGTATATAATAAGGTGGTAATGCCAGGAGAGAATTGGGTATATTATAAGTAATATTGGGCATTTATGTAATCTATGTTATCGAGTGAAATGCCCAATATCACTTATAATATACCCAATTCTCTCCTGGCATTACCACCTTATTATATATACAGAACTCGCGATCAAGCTCTCGGCAACGCCCTCCGTGGCTCAGTGGTCAGAGCATTGCGCTAGAATCGCAAGGTCGTGGGTTCAATTCCTGCCGGAAGGCCTGTGTAGTTGCATTTTTCGCAACTGGTCCCGGTTTGGTCTTAAATTGTATATATTCTACACTCGAATTTTCCTTCATCCATAAAATGACCAAATGTTTTGCTGCAGTCTTGTAGCCAGTTATATCAGCTTTCGAATAATGTGTAGGGTTAGATTTAATGACTTTATTGCCTATAGCAACTGGTGGTCAAACAGAGCGAAATGTCCCCAATTGAACATGACTGCCATGATGTAGGTGTTGATTTTACGGAAAGAGGAAAACCAGAGAACCTGGCGAAAAACCCTCGAAGCACAGGAAAGATCAACTACAACTCTACTCACATTAGTTTCAAACTCGACAACGGGGTCATTCACAAGCGGTCACCCATTCAAATACTAACCCCGTCTAACCGGGCATAAGTTTTGGTGAGAGGCAGCGCGCTAACAGCACACGCCACCCGTGCTCCACGTAGGTTGTGGTATATGCAATAAACGGACGGAGCGCTATAATGTTTTCCCTAAAACGTAACCCGAAGGTCTACAGTAACCTTAAAATGACAAAGTAACATCTTTTGTAGTTTGTCGTTTCCTTGCTTCGTTGTTGAGATTTTTCAGTTTGTTTGATATGCAAATTAAACATCTTGACGTCACATGTGCATAATGAGTTATCTGAAGTTATATATCTTTGCTGTTATCAAATTATTTAATTGTAAGGGAAGAGAAGAGAAGGGAAGGGAAGGGAAGGGAAGGGAGGCGAGGCGAGGCGAGGCGAGGCGAGGCGAGGCGAGGCGAGGCGAGGCGAGGCGAGGCGAGGCGAGGCGAGGCGAGGCGAGGCGAGGCGAGGCGAGGCGAGGAGAAGAGAAGAGAAGAGAAGAGAAGAGAAGAGAAGAGAAGAGAAGAGAAGAGAAGAGAAGAGAAGAGAAGAGAAGAGAAGAGAAGAGAAGAGAAGAGAAGAGAAGAGAAGAGAAGAGAAGAGAAGAGAAGAGAAGAGACCAAAATCCACCCCTAGTCTATCAAAGTCTTACCAAGATTTGCTTCAAGCCATTGATGTCCTTCAATCATTTGGTCAATCATGGCAAAATAATGGGTATTTGCTTCATCGTTCATCACCCAACCACCAGTTACAATCTCAAGTTGACCATTCGCTACCTGTCTGAAAAAATACAAAAAATTATCCACATTGAGTTAGTCAAAAACGGTTTCTTCATGGTTTAACTCTGTCTGACACCAGACTATTTTACTCCGTCAAACCACAGACTATTTACTCTGTCTAACACCAGACTATTTTACTGTGTCTAACACCAGACTATTTTACTCTGTCTAACACCAGACTATTTTACTGTGCTAACACCAGACTATTTTACTGTGTCAAACACCAAACTATTTTACTGTGTCTAACCCCAGACTATTTTACTGTCTAGCACCAGACTATTTTACTCTGTCTAACACCAGACTATTTTACTCTGTCTAGCACCAGACTATTTTACTCTGTCTAGCACCAGACTATTTTACTCTGTCTAACACCAGACTATTTTACTTTGTCTAACACCAGACTATTTTACTCTGTCTAACACCAGACTATTTTACTCTGTCTAACACCAGACTATTTTACTCTGTCTAACACCAGACTATTTTACTCTGTCTAACACCAGACTATTTTACTCTGTCTAACACCAGATGATTTTACTCATCAAAGAGAGAACCTTCAGCCATCCTAGGCAATAATACTCACTGTTTAAATAGATTCTTTCTTCGATTATCAACATCTTCCCACCACATGGATAGATAAGACATTTCAGCCCAGATAAATTTCCTTCGTTTGTCAACAGCTAGAGCATCAACAATATTGTCTAGAATGTGCCGAGTTTGTCCCATGTAATAAGCATCAAGCGTCTTGATCCAACCTAACAACAGATAATGAAATATTACATATAAAATCATCTTCATCACCACAACCACCATCATCAACACCATCATCACCACCACTATCACAATTACTACCACCACCATAATCACCACCACCACTACCACCATCAACACCAACACCACCATAATCATCATCACCACCACCACCATCAACACCATCACCATCACCACCACCACAATCAACACCACCATCAACACCACCATCAACACCACCACCACCACCAACACCACCATCATCAACACCATCACCACCACCACCATCAACACCACCACTACATCCACTGCCATCGGCACCACCACCACCATCAACAACACCACCATCAACACCACCACCACCATCACCATCACCACCACCATTACCACCACCACCACCAACACCACCACTACCATCAACACCATCACCAACATCACCACCATCAACAACACCACCACCACCACCACAATCAACACCACCACTACCACCACCATCAACACCACAACCAGCACCAACACCACCACCACCACCACAACCATTAACACCACCACCACCATCAACAACACCACCACCACCACAACCATTAACACCACCACCACCATCAACACCACCACCACCACCACCACAATCAACAACACCACTACACCACCACCATCAACACCACAACCAGCACCAACACCACCACCACAACCATTAACACCACCACCACCATCAACAACACCACCACCACCACAACCATTAACACCACCACCACCATCAACACCACCACCACCACCACCACAATCAACAACACCACTACCACCACCACTATTAACACTATACCATCAACACCACAACCACCATCACCACCATCAACACCACCATCAACAACACCACCACTACCACTACCATCAACACCACCACCACAATCAACAACACCACTACCACCATCACCATTAACACTACCACTATCACCACCACCACCATCACCACCAACACCAACATCTTTAACAAAAAATATTGATGTATCAAGCAAAATTGTTTGTACTCTTGTGGATACCTGGGTCATTGTGTGAGTGAGGTATAACAAAGACATCCAAATGTTCTTCTTTCTTGTCTCGCTGAACGTTCCATCCTTGTTTCCAAGCTCCTCCATCAGGATTATCAAATGGAAGAAGATCATAAACATCTAACATCTAGAATTAAAATAACAAATAGAGGATTATTACACGGTGGTGTACACTGTCTAATATACGTTTGTGTTTTATTTGAATTGCTAAATTCGGAATGCATCCAATCAGCGTGCGTGAAGTTCTGATTATTCTAATTTGCATAACTCACAATGATAAACAAACAAGAAACACGGCGCAAATTCACCTAAATATAACACTTCGAAGAACAGCCATAACAAGCAGCCAATGTTTTGTTACAAGCAGGCAACCACCATAGGAATGTAGCTTAGACATTGATCAAGATGACTAGACTGGTTGCCTTTCATGTTATCACAGGCCCGGCGGAGCTGGGGAGGACGGCCGCCCCACTTCTTGGTCAAATGTTTTTGCTGACATAAGCATTTTTTTAAATATATAAAAATATATAAAAATAGCGATATAAAATTTTTAAGTTTCATTACATTACGGCATACTGATAATCTTAGCAGAACGCTGCAAGGAACAGATATATCGGCATCAGAAGGTCAGAAAGTGACGGAGATGACCGTAACCACCTTAAAGTCCATCCGCAACGACACCAGCTTTGCTCTGTACTGGCAGAAGATCACCGCTTCATCTGAGAACATCGAGATTGAGAAGCCTTCACTACCTCGCCGCCGCAAGGCTCCTCGTCGTCTTGATGATGGTTCGTCACCTACCTTCCCCACGTCAGTAGAGGACCACTACCGAAGGATCTATTTTGAGGCACTTGACCTCATCATATCCTGCATTGAGGATCGTTTCAACCAGCCCGGTTACAAAACATTTCGCAATGTTCAGGAACTTCTCATCAAGGCTGCATCTGCAGAGCCATATGAAGAAGAGCTGAGTTTTGTAATCTCTTTTTATGGCTCTGATTTCGACACCCTACTTCTTCCAACGCAGTTAGAATTTTCCCCCCAGCATTTTAAAAAGGGTGGTAAAGTTGCTGTATCTGAGATTGTCAGCTTCTTTCAGAAATGTTCTGATGGTCAGTTGAAGCTATTGTCCCAGGTCAGTAAGCTGGTGAGGCTATTGCTCGTTATGCCAGCCACCAATGCTGGAAGTGAAAGATCCTTCAGCGCTGTGCGACGAATCAAGTCCTATCTTCGATCAACGATGTCTCCGACAGCCTGAACCTTGTAGATATTGCAAACGACTTCATTTCTGCATAGTCAATCGAGATATGGTCTGGAAACTCGGCAAACCTCAAAGCGTTTATAATGAGCTGTGATTTTATGTTGAACCGTACCTTACACCGTGCACATCCTTTGTTTTAAGTTTATTAATATTTAAATAGCACAGTTGAGTGATTGAACTGCTATTGAATAATTCGTTCATTATACTAAAATACAATGTGTTCAGTGACCGTGCACCGTGCACAAAAATGCATAAAGGCGAACAAAAAGATAGACCAAAGACTTTCAGCTAAAGTCTTTGGTCTATCTTTTTGTTCGCCTTTATGGGTTATGTTGTTGTAGCTTTTCTTCGAAGTGTTATATTTAGGTGTATTTACGCCATATTTCTTGTTTGTTTATCATAATTTGTGAGTTATGCGAATTAGTTTAATCAGAACTTCATGCACGCTGATTGGATGCATTCTGAAGTGAGCCATTCAAAATAGAACACCAACGTAGTTTGCATGACTCCACAGAAATCCCATCCATTCCAATGTTTTTAAAAAACCATAAATTTTAGTATATATATAAATTCAAAATTACGGCTGGCAACCCCCTAGCGTTCAAAGTATATACTATCTGATACGATCTGGCATGGTTGCCTGCTTGTAACAAAAAATGCCATCAATGGTGTTTTTGAGACACTTTTATCAAGGTTGGCCAGCCGTCTACATGACAACATCACTAATTGCATTCTACAACTGCTGATACAAATGCACTTGTTTTTAACTAGTACAAAATAGCGTACATGTACGTAGATGACTAATTGTTAAATATAGACAAAGAAAATTATAGATTTCCCTGCTGTTTGCTCTCCAATTTACCAATTTAGGGTACTTTTGTTTTCCAGAATGCTCAGAATCATATTTTCAGAAGACCTGATTTCAAAATTTTTTTTTATTATTTATTTATTTATTTATTTATTTTTTTTTTTTTGGGGGGGGGGGGGGGTATGCCCACAGACCCTCTGAGTAGTACAGACACTTTTGGACTGGTAGATTACTAATCCTGGGCTCTGGTCGGAAGGCATTGATGTTGCATTTTTCACAACTGGTCCCAGTTTGGTTTTATAATATACACTTAATGTCTGCTCCCGAGGGAAACAGTTTTGTTTTCCCGAGAGTCCTGATCAGACATTAAGTGTTTTGTTATATTGTAGCTTGAGTTTCGCTGAATAATTTCGACGTTTATCAAGGGAAAGTACAGAAATGAAAAGACAAACTGAAAGACTTACCAATACCAGAAAGGCTCTGTAATTTCACATCAAACAAACAAATATGAGTAAGAACAGCAATACATTTCTCCAGTTAATCTTCACACATGCTTTGAAGACCTATAAATATTCTTTATTTCTTACCAAACAAGCTTTTGTTTATAGGAAACCATGAAGAGTTCAAAGTTCTAGCGGTCAACAATTGAAAAGTTAGTGACCGAGCAGGCAATAAGTTCTCAATTATTGCCCATTGTCTACCGACATTGAAATTTACATGTAGCTTAAAGGTCGTGTGACCACAAACCAACCAATGACAGTCATCATTGTATCCAGCAAAACTCTAGCTAAGTATATAACAATGTATATTATTCATCTACACTCGATATTAATATATTAACCAATATTGCTCTGTCTAACGCCAGATGATACTCGTCAATGGGAGAGCTCTCGGAAAGTGGGGAGTGAAAGGGTTAATTAAGTGAAATGCCAAATATTACTTGTAATAAATAAAGTTAGTTTAATAATTGTCAGTTGTTTGCTGTACAAGCTGTGTTAGTTAGTAATACTCAGAAAAAAACCCCTCTGAGCTCTAAGAGGGACTTGAACCCGCAACCTTCTGAAAGCTAGCTAGATGCTCTGACCATTGAGCCACTAGAACTCAGATAGCAGACCAAGGTTATTTTAAGGTAATTATACCTTAGACTGTGCCCAGTGCTTCAGGAACGAGTCTTAACCGCTCGGTTACAAGTATATACTTGTTGGTCTACAAGTCGCGTTGTAACAGTAAGTTTCCAGTTAAACACTGTTAGTTAGTTTCAGAAATTGCAGCTTGATGTTAGTAATAATTAATGTAACAACTGACAATTATTACTAACATCAAGCTGCAATTTCTGAAACTAACTGTTAACTGGAAACTTACTGTTACAACACGACTTGTGGACCTACAAGTACTTGTAACTGAGCAGTTAAGACTCGTTCCTGAAGGACTGGGCACAGTCTAAGGTTTAAATACCTTAATTAACCTTGCTCCACTATCTGAGTTCTAGTGGCTCAAATCCAATGGCTAGCATCTGGCTAACTTTCAGAAGGTTGTGGGTTCGAGTCCCGCTTAGGGCTCAGAGTTTTTCTGAGTATTACTAACTAATACACCTTGTACAGCAAACTACTGACAATTATTACTAAGATCAAGCTGCAATTTCTGAAACTAACTAAAGTTTATTTACTAGTTTTCCTCACCTTAACATCTGATGCCAATCCAGAAGGCTGTGCTGAAAACTTACATCCATCGTCAGTTGCTTTGTCAGGCAGCATAACTGATTTATATTTTGGACTAAAAGTTATTCTCTCAGACACTGCACTTGTTTTCTTAGTATCAGATGCTTCATTGCTATCGCCAAGTTGCTTGGAATCGTCTCTTAGTTGATTAACTGCATTCTGTGATATCTTAATTTTACTTTCCAATCTATCCATGTCTTGTTCAATTTTCAGCAAAGGTTCGACTACTTCTCTATTAACCTATAAAAAAAAATTATTGGTTAAAAAGTTCTTGCTCTACAAGCTGTCATTAGTTAGTATAGTACTTTCAGCTTGGAGTTTATAATGTTTTGTTAGTTCTTGCTCTACAAGCTGTCGTTAGTTAGTATACAGTAGTACTTTGAGATTAGAGTTTGTAAAGTTTTGTTAGTTCTTGCTCTACAAGCTGTTGTTAGTTAGTATAGTACTTTCAGCTTAGAGTTTGTAAAGTTTTGTTAGTTCTTGCTCTACAAGCTGTTGTTAGTTAGTATAGTACTTTCAGTTTAGAGTTTGTAAAGTTTTGTTTGTTCTTGCTCTACAAGCTGTTGTTAGTTAGTATAGTACTTTCAGCTTAGAGTTTGTAAAGTTTTGTTAGTTCTTGCTCTACAAGCTGTTGTTAGTTAGTATAGTACTTTCAGCTTAGAGTTTGTAAAGTTTTGTTAGTTCTTGCTCTACAAGCTGTTGTTAGTTAGTATAGTACTTTCAGTTTAGAGTTTGTAAAGTTTTGTTTGTTCTTGCTCTACAAGCTGTTGTTAGTTAGTATAGTACTTTCAGCTTAGAGTTTGTAAAGTTTTGTTAGTTCTTGCTCTACAAGCTGTTGTTAGTTAGTATAGTACTTTCAGCTTAGAGTTTGTAAAGTTTTGTTAGTTCTTGCTCTACAAGCTGTTGTTAGTTAGTATAGTACTTTCAGTTTAGAGTTTGTAAAGTTTTGTTTGTTCTTGCTCTACAGGCTGTCATTAGTTAGTATAGTACATGTACTTTCAGCTTGGAGGTTGTATATAACGTTTTGTTAGTTCTTGCTGCACAAGCTGTCATTAGTTAGTATAGTACTTTCAGCTTGGAGTCTGTAAATTTTTGTTAGTTCTTGCTCTACACTGAAGCTGTCATTAGTTAGTATAGTACTTTCAGCTTGGAGTTTGTAAAGTATTGTTAGTTCTTGCTCTACAAGCTGTCGTTAGTTAGTATAGTACTTTTAGCTTAGAGTTTATAAAGTTTTATTAGTTCTTGCTCTACAAGCTGTCATTAGTTAGTATAGTACTTTCAGCTTGGAGTTTGTAAAGTTTTGTTAGTTCTTGCTCTACAAGCTGTTGTTAGTTAGTATAGTACTTTCAGCTTGGAGTTTGCAAAGTTTTGTTAGTTCTTGCTATAGTTAGTACACTGTATATAGTACTGTACTTTCAGCTTAGAGTTTATAAAGTTTTGTTAGTTCTTGTTCTACAAGCTGTCGTTAGTTAGTATATAGTACTTTCAGCTTGGAGTTTGTAAAGTTTTGTTAGTTCTTGCTCTACAAGCTTGTTATTAGAAAATTTCAATCAGTAACCAATCAAATTGATGAATAGACACAATTCATCAATTTCTACTATCAAGCGTTAATTGTTATCGATCGATACAGAATCTCATTGATAGCTAATTCTATCAATTAAGCTTAATTACTGGGATTACAATATTTAAACAAATTATATTATAAAGTTTTAAAAATAACACAAAATTATAATAAAAACCACACAGAATATTGTGTAGATGTTTTGGTAGTTTTTATTCTAGAAAAAACTACAGTTTTAATGAATAAGCTTCAGAGCTCACCTGAGCTTCGATAATGCTTTCGTAACTTGGCATTCGTGACATCTGATCCACAACAAGATAAATGGATAGAGAAAGCACAACAAATAGAGCGCCTCCAAACAACGCGATAGATTTCCTCATTTTTCAACAATTTTGATGAAATAAATTGCTCCAGGCCTTCACCAGGACTAAAACTACAGATAAGAAGTTCTTTTCAAGACGTTACGCTTCAGGAAACATTAAAAATTCATCGTTTTCATCGCATAAACAAACCGATGTTTGAAGCTACTGTATTAAGGATCTTAATGTTGTAACGCTCTCGGAACATCTTCGGAAAATGTTCGGCTTTGACACGTAATTAGGAATTTCGAAATTAGTCACCAAGCTCCTGAAAATCCCATCATGATTCTTCGAGCAATACTCGGGTCATTCTCGTACCCAGACTCGGGTTTGTTTCGTTACCTCTAGTTATCTTCGTAACATTCTCGCCATATTTTCGGTCAGCGATCGGACTTGGTTCGTAAACATTCGTAATTAGCCGCCAGACCTCTGAGAACTCGCTCGGTTTAATAGTCACTATAGCTTCTGAAAACTCGTACTCGGATATACCTTCGAAATATTCTCGTCGTATCTTGGGGCTGTTCAGATTTAGCTCGATACTGTTCCAATTAGTCACCAGAACACCAGACTTCTGAACTCGCTTTAGAGTCACCTTCGGGTAATTTTCGGCTTTCGCTCGATGTACCTGCGTAGCATTTCGTACCATCTTCGGGCAATCTTCGGCATTAACTCGTCACATTTCGTAATTAGTCACCAAGCCTCTAAAAATTCACTCGACTTGCCTTTCATAGGCCATCCGAGATCGTTTCCGATTAAATGTAACAAAAATATAGAAACACAACTCACAATGATCAAAGCAATTTTGATATTTAACAACCATGGAAAACCTCGATTATCCAAATTTTTTACATATTACGTAAGTATGGATATATTTAATGTTTGAGTTGGCATAGAAATACTGAAAATTACGTATAAATGTTGAATAAACTTCATAATTTCTCATGATTCTGACATTGGATTTGTTTCTGTGATTTGCTAAATAGCGTTGTGATTTACTCAACAGAATTTAAAAACCTGCTAAATGGTAGAGTTTTATGCAATTTTTGGCCACGTAATCGATGAGACAGTCATTGGATAGTTAATCAATAAATCATATGAATAATCACATATATATATATATATATATATAAAGCATGAAGTATAGTTACCTTAAAATCTTCGCTACCAGAGGTTTCACCCTAAACGGGATAGGGTGAAACCTCTGGTAGTGAAGACTTTAAGGTAACTATACTTCATGCTTTATATTTTGCTCTATCTATATGGTATTGAGCACTCTCTAACATTTCGTGAACCAAAACTCACTTGGCCACGTAATCGATGAAAGACAGTTATTGGATAGTTAATCAATAAATCAAATCAATAATCAAATCAATAATCACAAGTATAATATATATATATATATATATATATATATATATATATATATATATATATATATACATTTTAAGACCAAACTGGGACCAGTTGTGAAAAATGCAACTACACAGGGGCAGAAAATGACCTTGCGATTCTAGTGCAATGCTCAGACCACTGAGCCACGGAGGCTGTTGCCGAGAGCTTGATCGCGAGTTCTGTATACATTAATGTGGTAATGCCAGGAGAGAATTGGGTTTAGTAGAAGTAATATTGGCCATTTCACTCGATTACATAGCATGTTCCTTCACCCAAAATCCCTAGAACATGCTATGTAATCGAGTTAAATGCCCAATATTATTGCCCAATATTACTTCTAATATATATACATGTATATATTATATCAAAACAGTGAAATGAAAGTGGTGAAATAGCAGTGAAATAAAATGATCCAAATATAGTAAGGTTTGAGTACTGCTAAAACAGACAAAATACGAGTCTAACGTTTCGAGTGAAGGCCATTCATCAAAGGGGATATATATATATATATATATATATATATATATATATATATATATATATATACATGTGTGTGTATATATATATATATATATATATATATATATATATATATATATATATATATACATACATATATCATCTGACTCAGCATTAAACTCTTATCCTGCTCTGCCTACAATGGTATTGGGCGCTCTTGAACCTTACGCCAACTTAGTGACCTTACAGTATGTTACATACTGTTTTTGGCATATATATATATATATATATATATATATATATATATATACAGTATATATACAGTATATGTATATATATATATATATATATATATATATATATATATATATATAATGTTTACAACACGAGCGGCCGTGTTGTATTGAATTATACAATCACGAGCCGAATAAACAACTTGTGAAATGAATAAATAGTAAAAATCCCTTTGGGATAATCATATTGAGATGCTAATTAGTTACAAGCACTAGTGGTTTGTATGGAGTTTACAGGGGTATACATGTGATGTAATTTCTGAAATTGGATTGGCTGCAAAACTCATGAATTATTAATGAATTTCACAAATATATATATATATATACATATACATATATATATATATATATATATATATATATATATATATATATATATATATATATATATATATATATATATATATATATATATATATATATATATATATATATATATATATATATATATATATATATATATATATATATATATATATATATATATATATATATATACTGTATATATATATATATATATATATATATATATATATATATATATATATATATATATATATATATATATACTGTATGTATATATACTGTATATATATACTGTATATATATATATATATATATATATATATATATATGTATATATATATATGTGTGTATAATATTTAAAAACTGCACAGGAGGGCTTTATCAGATATAAAACACGAGGCAAGCATGCTGACAGTGTAGGCAGTGTCTGACCTTAATATATTTCAATTAATTATTGGTTTATGCAATATGAGCCAATGGCCCAACACTACATGTATGTTGCCATTTACTTCGATAAAGAACATTTTCTCTTGTCAAGATTGAGTACACTGTAAATATATACTTCTTAATTTTAATATTACAGCCAGAAGATATCCAACAGCAGATAATTAGAGAAACATTTCACCTTTTGGCGAAGAGAGATGATAGCTGTTGTAACTTTCTTGAAAGTGGAAGGTACTGTATACCCATTGCTGCCTAGGGTGGCTGAGGGTTCTCTCTTTGATGAGTAAAATCGTCTGGTGTTAGACAGAGTAAAACAATAAAGGGACCATTTTTGACCAGCTCAGGCAGGAGTGGATTAATCACTTGTTAACTCACTGCTGCCTAGGATGGCTGAGGGTTCTCTCTTTGATGAGTAAAATCATCTGGTGTTAGACAGAGTAAAACAATAAAGGGACCATTTTTGGCCAGCTCAGGCAGGAATGGATTAATCACCTGTTGCCCACTCATTAAAATGTTGGTCTCACTGTAGTTTAATCGATGGTACTGATGTCAAGATTGTTTATCGCCATTATGCGACCTTGTATTTTGTGTTCTGTGTGGATTCATCAGAAAGTGAGCTGGGAATTCTAGATCTTATTCAGGTGAGTAGAACCTTGTAGAGTGGAGTAAAGTGGAGTGGAGTAGGGTAGAGTAGAGTAGAGTGGAGTAGAGTGGAGTGGAGTAGAGTACAGTAAAGTGGAGCAGTCTGGAGTGGAGTAGGGTAGAGTGGAGTAGGGTAGAGTGGAGTAGGGTAGAGTGGAGTGGGGTAGGGTAGAGTGGAGTACTAGCGTGGAGTGGAGTAGGGTATATTAAAGTGGAGTGAAGTAGAGTAAGGTAGGGTAGGGTACTAGAGTAGAGTGGAGTAGAGTGGGGTATATTAAAGTGGAGTGGAGTGGAGTAGGGTAGAGTAGAGTGGCATAGAGTGGAGTAGAGTAGTGTGGAGTAGAATGGAGTGGAGTGGAATAGAGTAAAGTGGAGTAGAATGGAGTGGAGTAGAGTGGAATAGAGTGAAGTGGAGTGGAGTAGAATGGAGTGGAGTGGAGTAGCGTAACTTTATTTATTGAGGTTACATGACAATATTTAGATACTCATAACCCAATGGCCCTCACCCCTAGATGTAACTAGTTTGTAAAATGAACCAGGGAAACTATGGTTATGGTGTTGATTTTGTGGAGGGAGGAAAACCAGAGAACTTGGTGAAAATCCCTCGAAGCACAGGAGAGAACCAACAACTCTTCTCACATGAAGGTAAGGTGGTCACCCATCCAAGTACTAACCCCATTCAACCTGGCTTAACTTCAGCAGTGAGAGGTAGTACACTAACAGCTTGTGCTAATGTAGGTCACCCGTCCAAGTACTAACCCCATTCAACCTAGCTTAACTTCAGTGGTGAGAGGCAGTGCACTAACAGCTTGTGCTAGTGTAGGCCACCCATCCAAGTACTAACCCCATTCAACCTAGCTTAACTTCAGCAGTGAGAGACAGCGCGCTAACAGCTTGTGCTAATGTGGGTCACCCATCCAAGTACTAACCCCATTCAACCTGGCTTAACTTCAGCGGTGAGAGGCAGTGCACTAACAGCTTGTGCTAGTGTAGGTCACCCATCCAAGAACTAACCCCATTCAACCTGGCTTAATTTCAGCGGTGAGAGGCAGTGACTAACAGCTTGTGCTAATGTAGGTCACCCATCCAAGAACTAACCCCATTCAACCTGGCTTAACTTCAGCAGTGAGAGGCAATGCACTAACAGCTTGTGCTAATGTAGGTCACCCATCCAAGTACTAACCCCATTCAACCTGGCTTAACTTCAGTGGTGAGAGACAGCACACTAACAGCTTGGGTCAACCATGGTGATAAACAGCTGTCTCTGTCTAACTACCAATCATAATATTATGTATTTTCAGGTGTTTGTTGAAACTTTGGACAAGACATTCGAAAATGTTTGCGAACTCGATTTAATTTTTCATGTCGACAAGGTGAACTACAAAATAATTATGTTTCACCCAAAATGTGCAGAGTACAGTATATTGGTAAATAAAATATATTTTGTTTTTTTGTGTGTAGGTTCAGTATATCTTATCTGAAATAGTAATGGGTGGCATGGTTTTGGAAACAAACATGTCTGAAATAATGAATCATATCGAAGCCCAGAATAAGCTGGAAAAATCTGAGGTGAGGCAAAAATGGTCCCTTTTTTTTAATTGTTTTACTCTGTCTAACACCAGACTATTTTACTGTCTAACCCAACTATTTTACTCTGTCTAACACCAAACTATTTTACTCTGTCTAACACCAGACTATTTTACTGTCTAACACCAGACTATTTTACTGTGTCTAACACCAGACTATTTTACTGTGTCTAACACCAGACTATTTTACTGTGTCTAACACCAGACTATTTTACTGTGTCTAACACCAGACTATTTTACTGTGTCTAACACCAGACTAATTTACTGTGTCTAACACCAGACTATTTTACTCTGTCTAACACCAGACTATTTTACTCTATCTAACACCAGACTATTTTACTCTGTGTAACACCAGACTATTTTACTCTGTCTAACACCAGACTATTTTACTGTGTCTAACACCAGACTATTTTACTTTGTCTAACACTAGACTCTTTTACTGTGTCTAACACCAGACTATTATTTTTATAGGCTGGTTTAACAGCAGCTCCTGCAAGAGCTGTGGCAGCCGTCAAGAACTACAGTCCAAGTGTACCAAATTTATCAAACATTAACTTGCCTTCGATGCCATCACTACCATCATCAATTAAAGAATTTAAAACAGTGTTGCCACATTTTGGCAAGAAACTCTAATTAACATACTGTCCACAAATGATTTACAACTATACTGTACTGTAGTGTACTTAGGATTCAGCAATATATCAATTCACCTCTATATAACTGGACTGTGGGTCTTCTGGTGTGGTGTGATGTGGTGTGTAGTGGAGTGGAGTTGAGTAGTATGTGTTGTGGAGTAGTGCAGTGTGGTGGTGTGTGTTGTGGTGTGATGCAGAGTGGTGTGTGTTGTGGAGTAGTGCAGTGTGGTGTGTTGTGGAGTAATGCAGTGTGGTGTGTGTTGTGCACTAGTGTGTGTTGTGGAGTGGTGTGTTGTAGAGTGTTGTGTTGTAGAGTGGTGTGTTGTAGAGTGGTGTCTTGTAAAGTGGTGTGTTGTAGAGTGGTGTGTTGTAGAGTGTTGTGTTGTGGAGTGATGTGTTGTAGAGTGGTGTGTTGTGGAGTGGTGTGTTGTGTTGTAGAGTGGTGTGTTGTGGAGTGGTGTGTTGTGGAGTGGTGTGTTGTGTTGTGTTGTGTTGTGGAGTGGTGTGTTGTAGAGTGGTATGTATGTTGTGGAGTGGTGTGGAGTGGTGTGTTGTAGAGTGGTGTGTTGTAGAGTGGTGTGTTGTGTTGTAGAGTGGTGTGTTGTAGAGTGGTGTGTTGTGGAATGGTGTGTTGTGGAGTGGTGTGTTGTAGAGTGGTGTGTTGTAGAGTGGTGTGTTGTAGAGTGGTGTGTTGTAGAGTGGTGTGTTGTGGAGTGGTGTGTTGTGGAGTGGTGTGTTGTGGAATGGTACATGTGTTGTAGAATGGTGTGTTGTGGAGCGGTGTGTTGTAGAGCGGTGTGTTGTAGAGTGGTGTGGAGTATAGTGGTGTGGTGTGGAGTGGTGTGTTATGGAGTCGTGTGTTATGGAGTGGTGTGGTGTGGTGTAGAGTGGTGTGGTGTAGAGTGGTGTGGTGTAGAGTGGCGTGGTGTGGTGTGGTGTAGAGTGCTGTGGAGTGTTATGGAGTGGTGTGTTATGGAGTGGTGTGGTGTACAGTGGTGTGGTGTGAAGTGGTGTGTTATGGAGTAGAGTGGTGTAGAGTGGGGTGTAGAGTGGTGTGGAGTGTTATGGAGTGGTGTGCAATGGCGTGGAGTTGTGTAGTGTAGTGTAGTGTAGTGTAGTGTAGTGTAGTGTAGTGTAGTGTAGTGTGGTGTGGTGTAGTGTGGTGTGGTATGTTATGGAGTAGAGTGGTGTGTTGTGGAGTAGAGTGGTGTGTTGTGCAGCGTTGTAATGTGTTGTGTTGTGTGATGAATCGGTGTGTTGTTGTGATTTGCCGTAGAGTGGGTGTGTTGTGGAGTGATGTAGAGTGAAGTGGTATGTTATGAGTAGTGTGGTGTGTTGTGCAGTGGTGTGTGATGGAGTGGTGTGGTGTGATGTGCTGTAGAGTGCTGTGTTGTGTTGTTGTGTGTAATGGATTGGTGTGTTGTGTTGTGTTGTGATGTGTTGTAGAGTGGTGTGGAGTGTTGTGTGTTGTAGAGTGTTGTGTTGTGTTGTGTTGTGTTGTGTTGTGTTGTGTTGTGTTGTGTTGTGTTGTGTTGCGCATGACGTTTGCGAGCTTGGTGTAATATAAACAAATTTACCATCACTCCAGTTCTTTACATGCCAGGTACTTTAATGCGTCGCACCTTAGCGCCATTTCTCACCCATGTTCCATTCTTACACAGATAATGTGGTTTCATGAACTCTTTGCCATAAAACCTTCTTAAATAAGCTTCAACGTTATTCGGACATTTTGTCTTCACACCTAAAAACACACACGACCTAACTGACAACACCACATCTCGCTTCAATATCACAGAGGTATACTCGTCCTTCAAACTCTCGCCATTGTCCTGGAATAAGAAAATATCTAGAAACGGCGGGTTGCCTAGCAACAATCGCGCGTGCGGGTTGATAATCGCGCAAGCGTCAGTCTGAGTTGTTACGACAGTCCCATTGCAATCTAAGCGAGGGATATTAGGTCTCTTAGTGTGATCTGGAGCGTTTCTCTGTATTAACAAATGCGGTCTTCCGTCGTTCCATTTAAAAGGCCTTTTTTCCTCTTCTGGGTAAAGCTTCTGGTAATCCCTTCTGAACATACACACGTCTATATCGTGATCATACGGAACAGTATCGCCATTACGCTTCCATCCCAAAAGCGAGCCAAAGCACAAGAAGTAATCGGTAATACCAACACGTTCAGCCAGCGAGACCCAGAACCGAAATAAGACCTCGAAACCTCTATGAAACAGGTTCTCATTACATACCCCTCCGTAATAAGCTTTTTTGACGTTTGTTGTCACGGCATTCTCTATGGCAACGTTTGCTGTCGTAGCTTTCTCTATGGCAACGTTTGCTGTCGTAGCTTTCTCTATGGCAACGTTTGCTGTCGTTGCTTTTTCTATGGCAACGTTTGCTGTCGTTGCTTTTTCTATGGCAACGTTTGCTGTCGTTGCTTTCTCTATGGCAACGTTTGCTGTCGTTGCTTTCTCCATGGCAACGTTTGCTGTGTTATTGGAAAAGAGAAATCCTATGTGCGTCTGTATTGTCAATATATCGATTTTCAAACCAAATTTCGCCATTAGGTAGAGCAACAAAACGAGTAAACAAGTTAAATATACCTTTCGACAGTGAAAAAGACGCATAGAGCAATCAATTCAGTCTTCGACTCGGCTAAATAATCCGAAAGATTCGTATAGCTGTAAAATCAATATATATAAATGATTAGCTTTTTTATTAGAAGTGAGAATTTGTAGTGAATACCATACGACCTCATGACCCAGTTACATACTTTAGTTTATTTTAAAATCTTTTAAATCAGACCCCATAATGATTTAGTTAAAATTAATTGTTATTGGTGGGTAGGTAGGTAGGTGTATAGGTAGGTGGGTAGGTAGGTAGGTATGTAGGTGTGTAGGTAGGTAGGTATGTAGGTAGGTAGGTAAGTAGGTAGGTAGGTGGGTAGGTAGGTAGGTATGTAGGTAGGTAAGTAGGTAGGTAGGTGTGTAGGTAGGTAGGTATGTAGGTAGGTAGGTAAGTAGGTAGGTAGGTGGGTGGGTAGGTGTGCATGTAGGTAGGTAAGTAGGTGTGTAAATAGGTAGGTGTGTAGGTAGGTAGGTGTGTAGGTAGGTAGGTGTGTAGGTAGGTAGGTAAGTAGGTAGGTAGGTGTGTAGGTAGGTAGGTAAGGTAGGTAGGTAGGTGTGTAGGTAGGTGGGTAGGTGTGTAGGTAGGTGGGTGGGTAGGTGTGTAGGTAAGTAGGTAGGTAGATGTGTAGGTAGGTAGGTAGGTGTGTAGGTAGGTGGGTAGGTGTAGGTGTGTACCATCCTAGTGCATGCTCCATGATTAGAGTGTCTGGCTAGTACAACGAAGGTTGTGAGTTCATTTAGAATTTTACTACTTTGGACAGCTTGTAGAGCAAGAACTAACAAAACTTTACAAACCCTAAGCTGAAAGTACCATACTAACTAACGACAGCTTGTAGAGTAAGAACTAACAAAACTTTACAAACTCCAAGCTGAAAGTACTATACTAACCAACGACAGCTTGTAGAGCAAGAACTAACAAAGTTTACAAACTCTAAGCTGAAAGTACTATACTAACCAACGACAGCTTGTAGAGCAAGAACTAACAAAACTTTACAAACTCCAAGCTGAAAGTACTATACTAACCAACGACAGCTTGTAGAGCAAGAACTAACAAAGTTTACAAACTCTAAGCTGAAAGTACTATACTAACTAACGACAGCTTGTAGAGCAAGAACTAACAAAACTTTACAAACTCCAAGCTGAAAGTATACTATACTAACCAACGACAGCTTGTAGAGCAAGAACTAACAAAACTTTACAAACTCCAAGCTGAAAGTACTATACTAACCAACGACAGCTTGTAGAGCAAGAACTAACAAAACTTTACAAACCCTAAGCTGAAAGTACTATACTAACTAACGACAGCTTGTAGAGCAAGAACTAACAAAACTTTACAAACCCTAAGCTGAAAGTACTATACTAACTAACGACAGCTTGTATAGCAAGAGCAAACTTCAAGCTGAAAGTGTTATATTACATTATATTTTAGTGCCCAATGCTTACCTTAATAATTGCCGATATACAAGACATTACATGCTTCTCTACTCGATTAAGATTTCTACATCACAAACGCGAATGATGTACGGAGCTTGCCACGCACACATTAGCTTCGAGTCAGACGGTGAACTCCAGATTTCGTTCTGAATAAGTCGGTTAGCTGGTCAACAGAACTACAAATTACAAAGAAGCCGGGGTGAATTGATGCGTGAATTTGAAGGAAATAATAGTTAATTACGTAATGGGGGGTAAATACATGTGAACACATGACTATGAATCTACAACCTTATAGGGGCCGTTATATGCAGTGCTTCCACTTTGCCAAACTGAAATTTCCTTTCTTTTAGTAAAAAAATCCTTATTTTGACCAAAATTTCCTTCCAAAAACATACAAATTTCCTTCAAATTTCCTTCAACGAATTAAGTATAAACAAGACGCCTGGTCAGGCGTTCACTCGGGCTACTGCAAAATCACAGTGCTATGCAGTGCTAAGGTCTGAAGTCTATTAAACACATTGGTCACAGACAAAAGTCAAAACGCAATCCAATTCTCCGATAGAAAACACAATTTGCAATAACAAAATACGATGGCTGTATTTATTAACATATTTCCACACATGTACACAGCGCTCATATGTCGAGTCTCTTCAGGTATTAAATATCAACACAACTATCAACGGCGTGTGCGATTGTAAGTGTATATAATATCAAGATACTTGCCACCGACATTACTGACCAATAACTATGTCTGTGAACACACAGAACACATCCGAGACGAGTGATCAGACATCAGGAAAGCAAAGAAAGAAAGTATTATTTCCACACATGTACAGCGTTCAATATGTCAAGTCTCTTCGCCTTATTACACGCAAGTTCACTTAATGAACGGCGTGTGCGATTGTAAGTGTATATAATAATATCAAGATACTTGCCAGCGACATTACTGCCCAATAACTATGTTTGTGAACAAACAAAACACATCCGAGACGAGAAAGCTCACTCACTCACTCACTCAGTCAGTCGAAAAGGAAGAAGTGAAAATAGTGTACCAATGGAAATAACGAGACAGCTTACCTTTACTTCAACAGATCCTGGCGAGTTTTGATAAAACGGCCATACAATGTATAGTATCGCCGAGAGATAGAGATTGATTCCTCGTTGCTCGAACACGTCCTGATTGCTCAGACAAAGGTCATAGCACAGATCACTGGATCAGTGGGTCATACTCATTACTGTCATTAGACGTAGCCAAGGTCCGCCACTCCGCCACCGCATTTCGGCCTTATTTTTGATCGGCAGCCAGTCGATAGCCAACACGTAAACAACTGAGAAACAGTGAAATGTCTTACTAATACTCAAAAACATCGATAAAATGGCAATGAAAGCTTGGTTCAAAAGAAACAACTCGCCAAACCTCGATTTCGCAAAGCGGCGGCCATTACGGCAATTTCGCGCGGCCGGGAGACTAAGACTAAAACGCAAAAAATAATAACAAAGCCGAAACCTAGACTCGTCTACCTGCGGTAGCCCGAGTAATAAGCACAATAATAACGTACTTGAACAACGCGTTTTAGCCTGCAATTTCATGCCCGTTGCCCACAGAGCCTGCTTGCAGGCTAACAGCTTTATTAGAACATAGTCAATCGAGATATGGTCTGGAAACTCAGCTAAAATCTTTGGTCTATCTTTTTGTTCGCCTTTATGCATTTTTGTGCACGGTGCACGGTCACTGAACACATTGTATTTTAGTATAATGAACGAATTGTCCAATAGCAACGTTTCAGTTCAATCACTCAACCATGCTATTTAAATATTAATAAACCTAAAACAAAGGATGTGCACGGTGTAAGGTACGGTTCAACATAAAATCACAGCTCATTATAGGCGCTTTGAAGTTTGCCGAGTTTCCAGACCATATCTCGATTGACTATGATTAGAATTATCACAAATAACCCAATTTACCCAAACTTTTACATGTTGTCAGTATGTACGTACTAATCTGAACAAGTTTCATGGTACTGTGTGTCTGAATACAGAGAATAATATATGGATGTGCGGAAATACGAGTGCTGAACAGGTATGAACGATATCCTGTTCAAGACGAGAAATAAATTTCATTTTTCTAAGGCTCTAAGCATCCATGAATTATTCTGTTTATTTCATAAAAACTAACACAAAAAATCAAAATCGAGGATCAATTTTACTGCAAAGTAGATAAACAAGCAATATCGTTGAACCGATATCTTCACACGTAAGTCGTAACGTAGTGGCGGAAAACTCTGTATCAAAATTTATAATATGAAGAGTGAACACTTAAACATAGGGAAATTATAATATGTTTTAAGTCATAATGTTTAATGTTTATAAACTTTATATGCAGTTACGTTACGCACTTACGCCACTTAAGAAGTTGCGCCGGCATGAAATTAAGTTTTAAACTGTTAGTTTATAGCCTGTTCATTGTTCAAAGTAGTTTACTTAGAAATTCTTTCCTTCTTTCCTTCGCTTCTGTGTCAGTGGCGCTTGATTTCATTTTATCAGCAAGTTAGCAAATTTAAACATTCTCTGACTTGGTTTGAGTGAGGCAATCAGCAGTAAATAGTAATACTTCATCATGACTACTTCATCATGAAGTAGTCATGATGGGTCTACATATATAATAATTTGGCAGTAATTTAGCGACGTTAATTTTGGGTTAAGGTTACTACAAGTCCTGACTCCTGATTCACATTTTCACAAGAATCACCTAATCATATCTTGTCAAGATATGATAACATACTGTACTTGTAATCTTGATGTTCCTTTTGATACTGTATAAATTTTGATGCATAGATTGAGTAAAAAGATATTCATCATAGAAACAACTTTGAATCAGTCATGTTCTTCATATATATATATACAGTAATACTTTAATGACATATTGGCCATTATAACATCAGCAGCCAAGTGCGTGTTATATGTGGATGGTACCAAAATGTATAGAGAAATTAGAGTGTCTGACATTCAACTACATTACTAACACTGCAGTGTTGAAGAGCCATCCCAACATGCTCTAAAGTAAAAACATGGAATCAGGATTCATGTTGTATGAAGATATTGCATAGATGTAGGGTGCTGGTATATTTTACCTGTCACCTATTGCATATTTGCTCGTGCATCTGTACCTGGCCCACACATGTGAAGTTTGGGCACCTCAGAGAACAAAAATCAGTAAGGTTGAAAGACTATAATGCAGGGCAACTAAATATATTTTAAGTTTTTGAACTGGCAGGATGATTTATCATACAATCTGAATGATCATCTGAAAACAGTTAATCTACTACTATACCATTATCATACTGGCATGACTTGAAAGATCTTATCTATATATTTTAAACGTTATACAGGTCACTATAATATTCCTATTAATAGTTTGTGCAAATCAATAAGTCAGTCAGAATCACTAGAAACAGTTCAGAACTAGATGTACTAGTTTCTAAGTGCTGGACTAAACTTTTTAAGCTAGTTAATACTTGAACTGTATATGTAACTTTTGTGAAATGGTCTAGAATTCCAGATAATCCTGAATATTAAGAAAATGAAACCCAACCCTGACCCCCACCTCTAAAGCTGACCCTAAACCTAACGACAACCGCCGGTAACCCTAAATCTAACCACAACCCTCCAGGGAGAAAGTTCCACCTCTAGACCCCTGACCACAACACCCCTACTGTTTTTTTGTTATATGCATTTTAGTTTAACATCCTGCATGTGGGACTGCCAAGTCCCCTCGGCATCAGGATCATCCTGAATTGTCAATCTAACGTGTCTAGAATTCAGGATTACGATCTGATCTTCCTCGGCCCACTCCCACCTATTTGCTCGCGCGTTATACAGATCTCTGCACTTTCCAGTAAGCCCGAGTGAACACCTGACCCAGGTGTCTTGTTACTCGGGCTACCTGTGGTAGCCGAGTCTAGGTTTCGCGATTCTCCTTATTATTATTTTTATTTTTTTGCGACGCGTTATTAGTCCTCTGGCGGCCACTGGCGATATTGACCAATAAACTTTGCGAAACTGAGCCATGTGACCAACTGACCATATGCATGTGACCCTCTGCAGTGAGCTTTCTCGTCTTGGGGCAGTAATGTCGCTGGCAAGTATCTTGATATTATTATATACACTTACAATCGCACACGCCGTTCATTAAGTGAACTTGCAAGTGACACTTTCTAGGTAAACATGAAGCTGTGTAATAAGGCGAAGAGACTTGACATATTGAACGCTGTGGAAATAATACTTTCTTTCTTTGCTTTCCTGATGTCTGATCACTCGTCTCGGATGTGTTCTGTGTGTTCACAGACATAGTTATTGGTCAGTAATGTCGGTGGCAAGTATCTTGATATTATATACACTTACAATCGCACACGCCGTTGATAGTTGTGTTGATATTTAATACCTGAAGAGACTCGACATATGAACGCTGTGTACATGTGTGGAAATATGTTAATAAATACAGGCAATCGTGTTTTGTTATTGCAAATTGTGTTTTCCATCGGAGAGTTGGATTGCGTTTTGACCTTTGTCTGTGACCAATGTGTTTAATAGACTTTAGGCCATAGCACTGTGATTTTGCAGTAGCCCGAGTGAACGCCTGACCAGGCGTCTTGTTTGTTTTTAAAATGTGAGTGTATGTGAGAGACGCGAAGAGAGTGAGAGTGAGACTTGAGACAGCTTTATACAATATATTCCAAATAAACTTACAAACTTAGTGACTTGTCTTGGATACATTCTTTGGGAGGCGAAGAAATTCAGGACACGTGGCACCTCCGACGGGATCATATTTGACTGATTCTTACGCAAGAAACTATATAACTAGCAATTATTATCACAAGGGGAATGCTGCCTGGCTACGAATCCCTACGATTATTATTAAATACCAAAAGGAAGATGGTTGATATTGGAGCAAATTCGTAAAATAATCCATGGGCTCATATGATTGTGGTATTGGACGAAGGAGAACGCGATCATATGGCTTCGTTTGATTTGAGTTGCGTGATACCCACGCGCAGATAATGTCTGATCGGAATACTGACCAGCGCGAACACAATGGCTCCTGTGAGAAACGATGAACTCACAACAATATACACCTAAAATAGAAAGTACATTTTATTCACAAACAAAGCAATTTGATAATTGATGGTAGTGATGGCAAGAAATCGCAGATGACATCTTATAAATTTCTACCTCACTCCACCATATATTTGCCGTTTTAAGTGAGCCTTTAAGGACAAACAAGAAACATTAAGTACACAGAACTATCTTAGTTGTCTTACCTTGAAAAAAGAATATCTCCTTCCTCAAATACCTTGACAAAAGAATATCTCCTTCCCAAATTAATTGAAATTCGCGACAGCAGAACAGATCGTTCGCCAACTTCGTCACTGTTGGCAACAGTTCACTCACCTCATGGCGTTGCGAGTTCACAAAATGCCATGTTCGTGGTGGCGTTGACAAGTTCCGAACATTAATTCCGTACAACTTCCGTGCAAACGAATAACCCTCTGGAGTATGGATGTAAATTGGCAGCAACTACGTCACAAAACGTCATAAAACTGGACAGAAATCCATCCGTACGCCAATTTTCACATATCGAGATCTCGTCGACTATACATAGGTGCGCAAAGAGGTCTGGACACGAGACATGGTCAAGATTAGTGTGCTGCCTACGGCAGCAACAAGCGAAGCGATGGCGACTGCCGACAAGACAGTCCCCGAAGAGACCGCCTCTGTATTAGAAACTAAACTAATACAACTAGGAAGAGCCAGAGATAAAACGGACAAGGTTTTAAAAGCAGGTAAGGAGCATGCCATTCGAAGACACGTCGAAACCTTAAAAGAAACACTCAAAGAAGTAAGCAAATGGCAAAGAACCGTCGAAGCGGAAAAGATTACAGGCTCGGTTTCCAGCCTTATTTCAGGCTGCGACCCGCCCCCGAAATCACGGCTGGGCTCGTGAGCTCGTCATTGTCAATTTCCACCAATCACAAACGCGCCTGCACATTTTCAGCAGGCATATATTATTGAACATTTGTATAAATTATCGTGACAGCCAAAGCGGCGGCCGAATTTTCGAAACTTTTGAAGATTTTTTTTTAAAAGATTTGCAACGTCACCATTACCAGTGGCCTCTTGTGTTTGCCATTTAGCCTACTAGGTCAGGAAAATCACTGATATTTCAGTCAGCGTCAATAGTTTGTTGATGAAACTCGAAATCAATCACAACTGCGATTTCGCCTTTGATTTCTTTCATGGAAGATGATCTGATGCGGTTTCTCAAGTCAGTTTGAATCACGGCAGAGTTCGGCAACGATTTATAGAACGACGAAGATGCTAAAAAGCGAATTGAACCTGGTGAATGTTAGATTGTTTATTTACGTTAATACCGTTTGTGTCTTCGTGAAATGGCGGGCCTAATTCTTGATTAAAGATGTCCATAAGAAAAGATTGCACCTTGCTTCAGTTCACGAAGCTCACTAAATTATAAGTCGTGTCTTTGCCATGCATTTCTGCCATTTCAAACATCTGCGATTTATCGTTCACTGACTCTGTTTATAGTGTCGGTTGGATGAATGACAACAAGAAACTATTTCTTGAAAGAAATAGCTGTTTCGTTCCGGTCAGTCGTTTATGAGGGTCTGTTTCAACAGCAATGACGAATTTTAGCTCAACTAATTATTTCCCCATGTAGACTGGCGCGACAATTTTTACTACGCGCCTGCGTTTCATACGACAAATTTAATTCAGACGATTTTTGTTTTGCATATAAACAAACTAGAAATATGCTGAAGCGAGAAGATTATAATAAAACTACAAAAAAATAATTTAAGCTTCGTCTAATAAAACGAACACATTTCAGACGTTGTACCGTCTGATCATGACGGATTACTCTCTCCTCCGCAGTCCAGAGGGGCAGGCTCTATTGATTATTTCAGGTTATTCGCAGTCGCATAAATTCGACTGAATTTAAATGTGACGTGCTAACGGTCCCACGATTTTCGTGAGAACGCAATTATTTTGGCAACGTAAATCTTCTATTCAGTAGCAATACTCTTCTGACCGTCTATAGGAGGAAAATAAAACGTTACCAAAATAATTGCTTTCTCAGGAAAATTGCGAGATGCTAGCACGTCGCATTTAAATTTCATGCAGCTGATGACACCGCGGTATTTATTGAATAATCGCCAATAGCAAATTCATAAATTTCCAAGGCCAAAAGGTCAATATAAATTAGGTCAATAACGGACTATCATCATTTTCGTCGTCATAGGTCATAGTTTAATTCTCGAATCAGAATAATCCATTTAGATGGGCCACAAATGAATGATAACGACCTTCTAGCCTCAAACTATTGACATTGTTCATAAAATAGCTATATTTTAAAATTATTAGACACGCGTGAAACAGTGCGACTGACCTTTTGGAACGCGCAGTTGCCATACATAACGAATGCATTCTCGAGTTCAACGAGGGGAAAGTTAACGTCCTACTTTCTACAGCACAAGATTGATGATTCGCTTCGCACGGGATTGTTTACGTCTTCGAATTTAATACTCTAGATCAGCAATATTTTCACTTCGTTTTGGCGTTTAACCACGCCTCCAACTAAATTTTTTTATGCGGAATTTTGATTTCATTGGATAAGATCACAGTTATGTCAACAACACTGCACTACGATTGGACGATTTTCATCTGTGATGACAGTTTCTTTTGTGATGTCAATGGAAAGCTAATACAGTAACAGTTTCGTTCCTGCGGGGAACGAAACAAAAATATCTTTTAAATATAGAAGAGGCGAAACCAGGATTCATAATTAAAATCGTAGACGTTCTCTGGTTTAAATATTTATTATTTACGAGCTTTCGGTTGCCAGTCTGCAGCCTTCAACGGGTTGGTTACAATGAATAGCACTGGTTTACAATTACTAACACAAAACAGATACATTGACTATAAAGACATAGTGACACTTCCGCCCACGTGAAAAGATGAATAATTATTTACATTGATTTATAATAATATTTGATAGTGTTTTTAAGCCTTTTTAAGTAAAAATCGATATTGTTCTGGCAAGTGTTTTGCATTATTGTCTGCGTTTTCTCTACATGCTGTATACCAAGATTCTAGAGTCGATCTGTGTCTATAATTTGCGGTGTCTAAAATTTTTCCGTTAGAAAAGTCAATCCGGTGATGGTTTGCCCACGCATGATTAGAAATGTTGGATCCATTTTTGCAGTTTTTTACGTTGCGTTCGTGTTCCTTTCTTCTTGTTTTAAACGCTCGTCCTGTCTCACCAATGTAACTCCACGAACAATCAGAACAATTTATTTGATAAATTACGTTTGGTCTTCTGAGGATGGTCTGTCTTTGATCGAGGGAAACAAATGTTTCCCTCGATCAAAGACAGACCATCCTCAGAAGACCAAACAAATGTAATTTATCAAATAAATTGTTCTGATTGTTCGTGGAGTTACATTGGTGAGACAGGACGAGCGTTTAAAACAAGAAGAAAGGAACACGAACGCAACGTAAAAAACTGCAAAAATGGATCCAACATTTCTAATCATGCGTGGGCAAACCATCACCGGATTGACTTTTCTAACGGAAAAATTTTAGACACCGCAAATTATAGACACAGATCGACTCTAGAATCTTGGTATACAGCATCACCCGATTCGCACCTCATTACACACATATTAAGAGGTATTCATTGTATCTCATTACACGCATATAAGTGCTAATAGTAGATCTACTGGGTCTACTGGCAGTTCATTAATTAAATTGTACCCAGTCGAGACGCGTGTTGGAACACGGTTTCGAACGTGGGACAACGAGAAAATCCATTTTAGTTCTTTTACATTTTATACTATAAATTAGTGCGAAATTGTTGACGCAATGTAAGTAATTTTTGTTATTTTATATTTCTGTTATATTTCTGTGTGATTTCTTCTTTAAATATAAGTACAGTATTATATTATTATTGTACTATTATTATTGTGTATTTGTGACTGTATTTGTGTTATATTATAATACTAGTGATTATACTATTATCAACTTGATTTAAATGTATATTAATAGTTCATGACTTCCATACGTAGTATGAAATAAATTGTACGGTAGTATGAAATAGAAATTAAACATTTCATTTGAATAGCATTCACATTAAATATGTCTTAACGATGAATTTCTATTTTCCTGTTTTTTGAAAAGGAATGAGTTTCATATGGGCTAGGTTGTCAAACTAGCAGTATTTCAACCGATTTCAATATGAATGCACTTTGAATTCTGAACAGAACCTATATCCCAGCTAGCCCTTTGTCTTTGTTTTAGTCCCAATGAATGCTCAGTACTGGGCTTTGTATTGTATTGCCCTGTAGAATTTATTTTGTTAAATATATATATATATATATATATATATATATATATATATATATATATATATATATAATAATAATTCTATGTATTTATGTTGCTTAGGGGATGTAAAAAAGCCACAACTGTTTCATACAAGGTTGTAGAATATAGAGGTGGCCAATCCAAGTGTCACTAGGGGGAATTCCCTCTAGTTCTGTCCAAGGCACTCCTGGAGATGGAGTCTCAGTTGCATGTCACAATGAGCATGATAATGATGATGATGAAGACCACGAGTTTCAGTCAGAAGAATCTTCTGTTCCTGACATGCCTCAGTTTGGAAGGCAGTCCCTGGTTAAGAAACGTGTAAGGCAATATAGGCAAAGGAAACAGACTGAGATGGAGGCATGGGCTGATATCAGAGAAAAAATGTTAGAAAAGTATGTAAGGACTGAGGCTCTACCAAGTGACACTATATGCTGCATTAATCACTGCTCAAGGAAAGCTGAATGTAGGTGTAAAGAGTGCGGTATTGTGAACTTGATGTGCGCAGAGTGCTGCTCAGAAATACATGAAACATCTCTGCATGTACCAGAAATATGGAAGGTAATTTTGAATCCAAATTGCACAGACACACTCCCTCACTTCTTACTCGACTCACAAGCTTATACTCACAATTACTCACTCACCCATACTAGCTCACTCACTCACTCACTCACTCACTCACTCACTCACTCACTCACTCACTCACTCACTCACTCACTCACTCACTCACTCACTCACTCACTCACTCACTCACTCACTCACTCACTCACTCACTCACTCACTCACTCATTCATTCACTCATTCACTCTTAGGTTGGACTTAATTGTATGTTCATTACTCAATTTTTATTATTTTATATATTTTTTAAACTTGACCAAGGAAAGTGGATTTGAGTTATTCACTTTTGAGAGAGGTGTATGGAGAAAGAAAAATGATGAAGAATTACATGGTTATGTAGAACATATTTTTGCTGTTAATTCATCTGGTAAGAATTTGCTATACAATATCTGCACTAAAAATATTTAATATTGATCCAGTGATGTGTTAAATTTATTTAATACTGCTTTAACTGTTTTCAGTTTTATTAGTTTCACTCTCACTGTTATATTTTTAGAATTAAACTAATTATTCTGATACATTATGTTATAAATATGTATAATATTATATATATTGCTTAATTTTATATAAATGCAGTGAAATAAAAATATTGTGCTGCGTAGGTAGTGTTGAAACAATCGAAATATAGTGAGGTTAGATACATGTATACTGTCAATTAACAGAGAATGTTATTGTAGGAGTCTAATGTTTCGAGTGAAGGCCCTCTCTGACGAAGGCCTTCACTCAAAACGTTGGAGTGTTAGACTCCTACATTCTCTGTTTTGGCAGTAATATTTAACCTTACTATACTTCAATTGTTAATTTTATATAGATGTGTACTAGTGACTGTATTGTATTGTATTGTATTGTATTGTATTGTATTGTATTGTATTGTATTGTATTGTATTGTATTGTCAGTACTGTACAGTCTAGCTGTAGTGTAGCATGGTGTGGTGTGCATGGTTTAGTATGGTGTCACAGTGTGGTGTGGTGTGGTGTAAGTGTAATGTATTTTATTGTGTCCAGAGCTAGTATATGTTTATTGTAACTAAGTTTCTATGGTCATCTGAATGTTTGATTCACTTGACATGTATGTATTAATTACCTGAGACATACGTGTATGGGGACATTTTTCTGGTATTATAGCCAGAATAAAATTATTAGTTGGCCCTTAATGGGTTATTAATCCAAATACACATCTTGAAATATTTAGTGAAGTAGGAAAATAAGGAAAACCAGTTATATATGGTGCCATGCATATATAACTGGTTTTTCCTTATTTTTCTAAAGGGTGCATGTCACTTCTATCACAGACTTCAAGATCTATCAGCTCTCAGGCATTTTGGTGAACTGAAACTTTGCACCACTGAGAAAATAAAGAATATTTTTCTATGTTCTGGTTTCTCCAACCAGACCCTTTCCAGTTGATCAAATCCACCCCTCACTGCCACTGTAGGGTGTGTACAGTTAATTGCATTTTTTAATTTTATTCATGATACTAATAATTAACATCCTTCTACTTGCATGACTATGCAATTTGAGCAGCTTCCCGAAATTCACCAACATAATTTTGTTTTTATTAATTTAAAGGTTTTCAGACAAAAATACCTGTCATGTTCTTCCACAATGAAGAACCCAGTCTAACTTTGATAGATTATGGAATGTGGCCTGCAACTCCCAAAGAACCTAAAGTGGCGTTTGACATATGCTTGATGGAGCTAGCTGAAGTTCTTTTTTTGGAGTGTCGTTTGTCAACTGTTTTGTTTTGTTTTGTTTTTTTGTTTTGTTTTGTTTTGTTTTGTTTTGTTTTGTTTTGTTTTGTTTTGTTTTGTTTTGTTTTGTTTTGTTTTGTTTTGTTTTGTTTTGTTTTGTTTTGTTTTGTTTTGTTTTGTTTTGTTTTGTTTTGTTTTGTTTTGTTTTGTTTTGTTTTGTTTTGTTTTATTTTGTTTTTTGTTTTGTTTTGTTTTGTTTTGTTTTGTTTTGTTTTGTTTTGTTTTGTTTTGTTTTGTTTTGTTTTGTTTTGTTTTGTTTTGTTTTGTGTTTTGTGTTTTGTGTTTTGTGTTTTGTGTTTTGTGTTTTGTGTTTTGTGTTTTGTGTTTTGTGTTTTGTGTTTTGTGTTTTGTGTTTTGTGTTTTGTGTTTTGTGTTTTGTTTTGTTTTGTTTTGTTTTGTTTTGTTTTGTTTTGTTTTGTTTTGTTTTGTTTTGTTTTGTTTTGTTTTGTTTTGTTTTGTTTTGTTTTGTTTTGATTTTTTAAGGTTTTTATAACCCTTTGTTCTGGTAGATTATGTTTTAGTGGTAATTTTCTTGTCTAAACAGAAAACGTTTTGGAGATCGAAGTCGAGGCCTGGGCAGATGCAGAGAAAGCCGAGTTCCTCAACGTTGTTAGAGTGTCTCGTAAGTTGTTGACATTGATGTTCAGATTTTTTAAGTTGGGTAGAAAATGTGTATAAACACATCTTATAATTATTAATTTACCGGGTCCCATACTGTACAAGTGCTAATAATATATATGAAAATATTTCTCAATTCTGATTGGCTGAGAGGAGTGCAATTTTAGTGTAATTCAGTGCAGAAAAATGAAATACAGTGCAACTTTTGTATATTTTTTTAATTTGCACAAAAATCATTTTTTACTAGAAAAAAAGCTCTTCCTGTTAATTTTTTTTCTTCATGTATGTCGGTTATTTGAACAAACTTTATGATGAATTTTTTCATGTATATTATTAATAAGTAATAGCATGGTTTCAAGGGCAATTTGAAAAAACACGGACTCGTGAGTTTTTCAAAGACGTCAAATAGCACTTGTCCTTCGGACTCGTGCAATTTTGAATAGTCTTTGAAAAACTCACTCGTGCATGTTTTTTTTTCCAAATTGCACTCGAAACCATGCTATTACTTATACTTATCAAAATATTATTTTCCCTTTGCGTCAAATATTTTCTTATAACTGTTTCTTACGACAGGAAACAACAAAAACTCTACCCTTCAGTACGCCGAGAAGCTACAAGAGTATTACTCCATTAGGTATGTTATTTCTATATACCCATGTAATATGGCCTAATTTAATTGATCACTCACCTTTTTATTTATAGCTTGCAGTATTCGAAGTGTGTTCATAACCCAAGTGCATCGCAAAAGTTGTTGGTTACAATGAATAGGTAATTCATTGGGAAACAGCACTTTCTGATAAAACTCGCATAACAGTTTCCAATAACTTTTTTACGATTTAAGGCTTGATACTTTGTTAAAAAAGTTAGAGAATGGTACTGCTAGGTGGTCAGCTGATAGCCCAGTATTTCTTGAAGCTAAGAAATCCCTCGAGAAAGGTCGACGAACGGAGCAGTTGGAAAAGGTACACCGTCATGTTACGGAAAGGTGGTTTCTCCTTCAACTTATGAAAAAGTATGCAGGTAAAGTGGCAAAATTTTAGCTGAAAATCTAGATTTAACGATTGGTCGTGTAACATCGAACGGTTTCCTATTTTTAGGTACAGGTTCGACTCCTGTGCGATGTTATTTGGCCGGATTTAATATCATCATGCATGATGTAGCTTACATAAACTGAATCGTGATTGGCTATAAAACAACGTTAACAAAGGTCGATGCTGTTCAGATAATTCAATGAGCGCAATGAAAACGACAACTTTTATAAAAAATGTAAATTGACTGATGACGTACTGCTGTCCCACGTTGAAGAGTTAGATACTAATCACCTTTCGAATGGGCCTTCGCTTGAAACGTTTGAACTCTTTTTCGTATTTCTGCAGTTGCCTTACTTCTTTATATTTGGGTTTGCTTTTCAATTCTAACTGCGCGGCACACAACATTTTATTATCTTCAAAAATGTTCAATTATTCTTATTAAATAGTTTTGCCTGTTTTCTGTTGGTGATTTCCTAAGTGAAACAGCTATTTACAACTCAAATTTCTAAATGTTAATGATACCGTTTAAGAAGTAATATTTCTGTTAACATTTCTGATTCTTCTAAGTAAACTACATCTTGATCGTCCTTTGAAATTTCTTGTCAAAACAGTATCGTTTACGGTACATCGTTACTGGGCATAGGATCGTTGTCTTGTTACGTTATCTGCATTTGATAAAGGTACGCATGAATATATGATCCATTTGATTACGTACAAATTTACCTTTATGTTTTTCAGATGGTCAAAGCATAGCCAAGAAACTCTGTGGGCAGATTAACAAACAGACAAAGGCTATAAAGAACGGCGTGAAGCTTTACAATACCAATGCTGGACAGTGGTCACAAATTACTGACAATGAATATCCTGACAGTATAACATTTGAAGAATGTGTCTCGTCTGATTCATCCCTATGGCAGGGTCAGAAAAATGTAGATTCCAACGATGCACCTACTTTTATGAAGCGACATCTCATTGACTTGTTCCATCTGCGCAAAAGATGCGAGGAAGAAGTTGTTATGCTCCAAGAGGAAATGAATAACTGCCTAAATTTCTTTTCTCGTATCCTTCATGAGCAAAAAAGTTGGTTTGACTCATTAATATTCAACGATATTGATGAAGATAAGCGTGGTCTTAAGGCTATTCTGTCAAAGAGAATTCGAGGACTGACTTACTTCATTGAAAAACTCGGACAACAGTTCAAACAGAATGAAGTTAGTCAAGAAATTCATCAGTTTGACGAAGGAGATGATGAGTTGACAGAGGAAGTTATTGACGAATGTTACAGCGTTCTTAATATGGATAGCTTGGACGGCGACGATGATGGTGACGATGATGATGATGATGATGATGATGATGATGATGATGATGATGATGATGATGACGATGATGATAACCATGACGTTAATGAAGTTAATGATGATTGAGAGGAATAAGAGTAGGGAGAGTAGGGAGAAGTATGATGGTGACTCCACTGCGATCGACATAAAAACTATACTAAACTAACTTTATTTATAGTTTATAGTGGATAACTTTATTCTCCCTAAAGCCCAGTAAGGGCCATCCCTCGTCGGTCCAGTGTTACTACAGGAGGAAACCAGAGTGCCTGGAGGAAACCTGTGGTGTTTGGTAGAGTCAAACTGGAAGCACTCTTCTCACATGCGGCCAAGGTGAAATTTTAATCGGATATATATATATATATATATTTAACAAATAGATTCCATTTTGCCGTTGTCTGTTCAGTTATAGATGCACAGATGACGTCACAACGTGGTAAAAACAAAAAAGTGGCCCACGAGACGCAGTCGAGTGGGTCACTGATGTTCTTACCACGTTGTGACGTCCTCTGTGCATCTATAACTGAACAGACAACAAAAAAATGGAATCTATTTGTTTTATACAATAAAAAATAGAAAAATTATGTTTCAACGGACTTCAACGGAAATCACTTCATCCGACGTGATCCATGATCTATACAAATCAAGCAACGTCATTGGCTCATGATGTTGCAGTGAGATCCGTGATTGGTTTACAGAAATCAGACCACGTCGGTGACATAATCTGTGCATCTGTCCTTTTATAGATCATGGCTATCGACCAATAAAGACGCACGTACTATTCAAATTATTGTATAAATATATATATATATATATATATATATATATATATATATATATATATAATAACTGCAGAGTATTAAGTAGAAATATCATCACGGGTCGCAGAGGTGAAAACCATGTGCCTTAACCACTATGCCACCAACACTCCACACATGGGAAAGTTGACAAAAATATTCTCTCTTATATAATTTGTGTTTAGTAAGACGAATTAAACAGGATTTAGATAAAGTCGAATTTATTGTAAATGTTATCTTAACTTACCGTAACAAAAAGAATGTTACCGATTTACCTCAAAATAGTTTTCTTTTGTACGTTTTTAAATTGAACAATTAGCTGACTGTTTGTTTTTTTAAATTTTTGTCAAATGCTTACAATCAAGCAGACTAATATTAAGTAATTATTAGCTATGTTTTTTCTTTATGTATTTAATATTTATTAGCGGATGAATTCGAACCAGGATTTCCGTAAATTTTGTAATGTGATTTTCGAAAAAAAACAAACAAATATGCAGAAGATATACAATGTGGGAGAACAATTAAATAATACATTATTGTTAAGTAAAGGTTAATCAATGGTCACGAGTGTGGCCCCTCGTGGTCGTTAAGCTATAGATCGTTTTCACTCACGTGATCGGTGGCCCCATTGGGATGGTGAAACAATACGAAATATTTGAATAAGAAAGAGCTAATTCCCATACCGTACACCAATATGGCCGCCATTTCATTGTTTTGGTACACCAATATGGCCGCCGTGACGTCAGATGAAAACGATCTATACACTCGGGATGTTAAATCCTTTATCACACGAGTGACCATTGATTAACCCTTACTTATGCAATGACACACCACAACGGATGTATAGAGTTCTTTTACTTTTTTGCCGAGAAAGGAACTGTGAGAGATAAAAAGTCAAAATACTGATTTTGGCTGAAATTTTGACACGCAACTATTTTCAACGAACTTGAGCTATGGTTAAAAAATCAGCACAAATATGAAGTCCGTCTTTGCAATTGTGTACCAAACTACCCCCTGCGCCGTGCACGTGCTGTCTATATATAACGCAGTCATACTGGCTTTATGCAGAATATACCCCATTTTTACATAACATAGAAAGACTCAACCAAATTGGCTGAAATTTTGACACGCAACTATTTTCAACGAACTTAAGCTATGTTTAAAAAATCAGCACAAAATATGAAGTCCGTCTTTGTGTACCAAACTAGCCCGTGCGCCGTGCTGTCTATATACAACAGTCATACCGGCTTTATGCAGAATATACCCCATTTTTACATAACATAGAAAGACTCAACTAAATTGGCTGAAACTTTGACACGCAACTATTTTCAACGAACTTAAGCTATGGTTAAAAAATCAGCACAAAATATGAAGTCCGTCTTTGTGTACCAAACTACCCCCTGCGCCGTGCCCGTGCTGTCTATATACAACAGTAACTGGCTTTATGCAGAATATACCCCATTTTTACATAACATAGAAAGACTCAACCAAATTGGCTGAAATTTTGACACGCAACTATTTTCAACGAACTTAAGCTATGGTTAAAAAATCAGCACAAAATATGAAGCCCGTCTTTGTGTACCAAACTAGCCCATGCTCCGTGCTGTCTATATACAACAGTAACTGGCTTTATGCAGAATATACCCCATTTTTACATAACATAGAAAGACTCAACCAAATTGACTGAAATTTTGACACGCAACTATTTTCAACGAACTTAAGCTATGGTTAAAAAATCAGCACAAAACATGAAGTCCGTCTTTGTGTACCAAACTAGCCCGTGCACCGTTGTGTCTATATACAACAGTCATACTGGCTTTATGCAGAATATACCCCATTTTTACATAACATAGAAAGACTCAACCAAATTGGCCGAAATTTTGACACGCAACTATTTTCAACGAACTTAAGCTATGGTTAAAAAATCAGCACAAAATATGAAGTCCGTCTTTGTGTACCAAACTAGCCCGTGCGCCGTGCTGTCTATATACAACAGTCATACTGGCTTTATGCAGAATATACCCCATTTTTACATAACATAGAAAGACTCAACTAAATTGGCTGAAACTTTGACACGCAACTATTTTCAACGAACTTAAGCTATGGTTAAAAAATCAGCATAAAATATGAAGTCCGTCTTTGTGTACCAAACTACCCCCTGCGCCGTGCCCGTGCTGTCTATATACAACAGTAACTGGCTTTATGCAGAATATACCCCATTTTTACATAACATAGAAAGACTCAACCAAATTGGCTGAAATTTTGACACGCAACTATTTTCAACGAACTTAAGCTATGGGTAAAAAATCAGCACAAAACATGAAGTCCGTCTTTGTGTACCAAACTAGCCCGTGCACCGTTGTGTCTATATACAACAGTCATACTGGCTTTATGCAGAATATACCCCATTTTTACATAACATAGAAAGACTCAACCAAATTGGCCGAAATTTTGACACGCAACTATTTTCAACGAACTTAAGCTATGGGTAAAAAATCAGCACAAAACACGAAGTCCGTCTTTGTGTACCAAACTAGCCCGTGCACCGTTGTGTCTATATACAACAGTCATATACTGGCTTTATGCAGAATATACCCCATTTTTACATAACATAGAAATACTCAACCAAATTGGCCGAAATTTTGACACGCAACTATTTTCAACGAACTTAAGCTATGGTTAAAAAATCAGCACAAAATATGAAGTCCGTCTTTGTGTACCAAACTAGCCCGTGCGCCGTGCTGTCTATATACAACAGTCATACTGGCTTTATGCAGAATATACCCCATTTTTACATAACATAGAAAGACTCAACCAAATTGGCTGAAATTTTGACACGCAACTATTTTCAACGAACTTAAGCTATGGTTAAAAAATCAGCACAAAATATGAAGTCCGTCTTTGTGTACCAAACTAGCCCGTGCTCCGTGCTGTCTATATACAACAGTCATACTGGCTTTATGCAGAATATACCCCATTTTTACATAACATAGAAAGACTCAACCAAATTGGCTGAAATTTTGGCACGCAACTATTTTCAACGAAATAAAAAGCTGTGGTTGAAAAATCATCCCAAAATACGAAGTCAGTCTTGTATAAAATTATAATGTAAACCGGCGAAACTTAAAACTAATAAACTTTGCATAAAATGTAATCGGACACGTGATCAATCTAAACCCCTTTCATGTTGTTTCTAACTTCATGTCTGTATATGTTACTTTGTGAATGTTTCTTTAGCTTGAATATATTTGGGACCACCGTAATTGGCCAAAAGCTGTTGTGGTTACCCTGCCACCATCTTATATTATGTTTTATTGTGTAACTTTGTTCAGTTCATGTTTGTGATTGTTAAATTGTGGCAAAGCTTATAAAATAGAAAACAAAGGTAAACTCTAGCAAAATTAGTTAAAATGTCGTACTTTCGCTGAATTAAATTATCGGCCATCACAATAACAATATTTTGTGCTTTGTTGTTATTTATAAAGTTACGGTGACCAGTTCCAATGTTCGAAGCTATAATTTTCTATGAAAACAGTATGTGATAATTCACTCTGGGAACCAGAGGTAGAGGGGATCTCTCTCTATTCTCTTTTCTCGATTCCGAGATAGCCCTTTGCTGACAATGGCGGTTTTTTTCCAGGTTCATGTCAGACATAACTTTTCAAAATTGAATGTGGGTGTTGATCACCTATTTTTGAATCACATTACATTAATATACTTCGTGCATATCCTTACATGAGCGTCATACCAAAAAAATACTACATAATATCTCCAGAGGAAAAAAATTGACGGTAAGGGAAAAGATGACGGCCTGTACATTTAACCACACTCCTTTGCGTATTGAAAACACTTTACCTTGAAAAATACTAAGACAAAGCGCTGAGACAAATTGCCGAGAGGAATGTGGTCACCTTTAATCTTCATATTATTATGTTAACTACCTATAATTCTTAATAAAACTGATTTAGGTTAGCAAAGGATTGTGGTGAAATGTGTCGCCGCCATCTTTTTCGTTACGATCGTTTTTGGTTTATTTTACTTGTAGAGAATTATTCTGCGCGTCGGGTATGAACTTTGTTCTTTTTAAACGTTATAGACAGAATAATATAAGTCCACACGTATATATTTTCATTTGAAAGTGTAAGGAATATTTTTCATCCACACAAAATAGTTGTACCATCGTATTTAAACTTAATTTCTTCCGTCCAAATGTAAACGCTAAAACTACTGGAATGCCGAGGTTCGAGGTAATTATAACTATTTAGTTCAATTGTGATACAGAATATATCTGTCGTTATATTTAATAAAAAAATAGTATTCTAGACGTGGTTTTAAAGCAATATAACAGGTCATTTAATATACAAGGTCACTAACCTATATATTAACCGTGGCACATAAAAGGGAATCGACGCATGATTGAACTAATAATAGTTACACATCATTAATAATTCATAAGGAAAATTCAAAAGAAATAAATGTACAATCAATTTTTGTAAATACACTGTACGTAGCTCAAATTCAGCTTTCTCTGTCTTAAAATGATCTTATCTAACCTTTCCAACGACTCCTAAACAAAGTGTTCATCATTTACACCTACAATTTGATAAGTAAGTTCGGCAAGCCGTTGTATATGCCCATAAAGATCGCACGCGAATATTTTAACTACTATTTATTAGTATGAGCGGCCGATCTGTATGGGCATTTATCGGACTTATCAGATTCATAGTCTATATGATGAATACTTTGCTTGGAAGTTGATAAAACGGTAAAAACAAATAATTTAATTCAGGAAATGGCACAAAAAGCTCAATTTGAGGCACTAAAGTCCATTAACTTTATTAGTATATAATAATTACGCAATATAAAGTTATTTAGGAAGCTGAGAAAGCTTGGATATTGGCCAAGCATAAAATCCTCCTTTTTGTACAGGTTCGTCTTCATCAAACGGACCTGAAATTGGTGGTTTCATGCTGCAGTTGTCTTCCAGAGTATCGATTTCAACAACCAGGGAACCTGTCGACATTTGACGTCCATGCAAAGTGTTAGAAGCTCTAAGTTTCCTTGATCCTCTAATGGTGTTGGTGTTATCCCATAGTCCAAAACGAGTACCTAAAAAAGTAAAAAAAAAATATGGCAAGACTTCAGGTTAGAGCATACACTTATCCGTTGCAACACACGGGCTGAATGATTAGGGTTGGTGTTTATGTTTAAGTTGAACTCAACAAGGAAGGCTTATATTTGTTGTGTTTATGCTACATTACCGAACTTCGCTCAACTGCTTACTTCTCACGACACGCGAGTCTGACCACAATCGTGGTCTGACCGAGTTCACAAATTCGTTGCAATTAATCGGGCGAATTAAATTAACTCAATGTCAACTATCGAATAGACCTTATTCGTAAATGTCGCTTAATAAATATTCTTTTATGTACATGTAAATTGGCCCTCATAAACTTGTTTTCATGCAAGAAATTCAAAAGAAGATTTACTCTAAAATGAGGTCACGAGGGTCAATTTATATACACATAAAAGAATATTTATTTGGCGGCCATAAATGTATGAATGAGGTCTATGGCGTTACATAATGGTCCCATTTAATTGATTTACACTAATTCGACTAACTCAAACGTGCAACGTATATAAATACAACGTCAGCATTGTACAAGTCATGTGGCAAACGCCGATCCAGCTGTTTCGCCCTTATTGGGGCTCGTCAGCGCGGTGTATCCGAATGACCAAGCATGTCAAAAAGGTACAGTTGAGGTCATTAATAATATATGATTAATTACAATTATAATTGAGGTCATTCGGTAACCGCGGACAGCTATATAAATTATTACATTACGTCATATTAAGATAAATAAATAAATAAATAAATTTTAAAAATAATAAATAAATAAACAATTAAAATGACGTTTGGCGATGCAAGGTATACATACAGTACATACACACATACATACATACATACATACATACACACATACACACACACATACATACAGTTGTTTAGAAATTACAAAAAAGGACGTTTCAGGGTATAATGACGTGTATATCTTGCTTTTCGTTATTAATAGAATCAACAAACCACACCCCTCACAACATAGAAAAATGCAAAGTATCAAACCTTCCTTCAGTTGCAAAAACAGCTTCTTTTGAGATTGTAAAGCTCCAGATTGGACTGGCAATGTCAGGAGAATCGACGCCTCAGAGCAACTGTTTTCAGATGTCACATTGGGATGACTACTACTTGACGTTGGCGTAGTTCCACTAAGAGTAATGCCGGGTAAAGCAGTCAATGAAGAGGTTGGTCGAGAAGGTGAAGAAACGGATAAAGCTGTTGAGGAGTTTGAAGAAGATGAATATGTGTCAAGTTTGTTTGTTGTGTCAATAGGTGGAGTAAGAAGTGTGTTAGAACTGCAGCTTGAATGCATTGGAGTGGTGGAAATTGTATCGCTTGAGCTTGGTGGTGGTAACGAGACACGATGTGCACTATTTGTAGTGGTAATTGCTGATATTGTTGGAAAGTCTGAAGTGCTTGAAGAGGTCAAATGCAAGGGTGGTAGTTTCTGTGGTTGTGCTGTCGAGTGAGGCCAGGCAAGGTGGATTAAACGTAAACGAGAATTCACTTCTGCACTCCCATAGATTTCGTCTTTTCATCGAACTGTAGAAATTGGACTTCTTCGGGAAACGTCCAACAATATCCAGAACATCTGACGGCAATCCAACAAATTCCAGGCCAATGTCACACACTTTTGAATACGGTAGACTTGCGGGTTTTCCGATAAAAGTACCTTTAGTTAGAATGAATACAAATTTTCAAATCACCTCATTAAAGTGAGAATTATATGCAATTTAGCACGCTTAAGTTATTTTTAGGTCAAGAAACTATTTTTGAGCTGATTAGCTCAAAAATCATAGAGAAACATATAGATTGGACATCACAAACAGCAAGCTTGGAGGTAAAAGAAAGTAAAAGAGCGCAACCACCTAAATCTCTAAAAGATATTACTCACTATATTTTTCGTTAAAAATATCCTGAATCATTTTCTTTGTAATTTCCTCTTTACAGTCTTGTTGGCTAATGGAAGCTGCAAAATAAAAAATAGGTCAATACGTTTTTTATTGTCTATCTCAAAAACAATTAAACGCCAACTGAAACAAAGTTGATTAATTTGTATAGAAACCTGGATCAACATCTGCAAGACATACCATTTTGGATGTTGCTTGCAAAACCAGCTAAAAGTTCAGTGTTTGTAGCAAGGAAATTATTGGCCAGTTTTGTTGCCCCATGATAAATAAATCCATTATTTACACAAAATAGTGAATGAGTAAAATACTGTTTTTACCATTTAAGATAAAATTCATAATCTTCAAACCACCACCTAATTTTCTTTTTATTATTATTATTATTATTATTATTATTATTATTATTATTATTATCATCATTATTTTTATATTTCATTTTGGTGCATGATGTCTTGCTTGGATATCTCTCACTAGTGAAGATATGGAAAATATCAATAAAATAGTTATCAGTATATCACTAACAAAAATACTGAAACTATACAGCCAACAATTCTGCGTTAAACACAGTTAAGAAAATGCAGAATTTTCTTTTTGTCTGGCTAATCCCCTGCAGGATACCTGCATTTAATATAAATCTCAAACCTCCAACAAACATTTAAATACAACATGTAAAACATTAAATTTATGCATTTGAGAAAGTACCTTCACTAAGTTCTTCCTTACTAAATAAATTATAACCACTTCTTTGCCTAATTAAAACTGATTTTCCAGGATTCCTTTTCCGCGACATTCCAGAAGGGTGTTTAGTACCTTTATAGCTACAATCATGGAATAATTACATTGGGACAACTTGCAACAATGTCACTTCTAAGCAAAGATGCATTTTGCACAGTTAAGTTATCCTCCTCCTCCCCCCCTCCCCCACCATACAATGTTGGTTCAGAAACATGGTATGAGGTGTGGGTAAGGCCTACCCCCAGGGACCAACATTGCATGGTGGGGGGAAGGGGGGAGGGTAGACTTGTGAGGGTAGAGGAAGACCTGTGATGGTGGTTTGGAGCAGGTGACGGATTTATTTTTTTTCAAAGAGTTTACGATGCCGTCAGAAATCGCGCTCGCACGGAAAATGTCCCAATTAATTATTCTATGATTGTAGTTACTTATCCAATTCTAAAAAAAGAACATGCAATTTAAATTAAAGAAAAAATTGGAAATTTTAGGTTTCTCAACTAGCATATTTTCTTTTCTGGGATTTGGACAAATTCAAAATGGTTGAAGATGTGCATGGTCTGAACAGTGATGACCTAGCTGGGTGGCCTGGGTCACATGTAAAACCCAACCGAACAAACCAACAGTTCGAGAGATTCTTGATGCATATCTTTTTCAATAAAAACACAATAAACCTTAACCTCACATAGACATGATATCAATACAGTTTCAAATTAGAAACAAATATAATATTGTTTTGTTTTTAATAATGATAAACTAAAATTCCCATTTGAGAATACAAATATATTAATTACAATTAACTTATGGCTCACCAACAAAAATTACAAAATCTAAGTGAAATTGCTCTGAAACATTCTCTTACATAATTAAATATTTTTCCTGCAGTAATTTAATTGTTCTGTTACATACAGTATACGCTGTTTTTTCTAAACTGTTTGATCTTTTGTTGGTAAATAGAGTATTTGAAAATTGCCCAATTTTAATTATATGATTATACTCATGCAAACACCTCACAGCTATATAATCATATTGTGTACAGCTTGAATTATTCCACATCCCAGCATGTACTCACTCGCAGGCATCAAAAAGAAGAACTTGATGAACCATGTCTAGAGTACTGACTTAATTAATCTGCAAAAATTAAATATAGGCCCACTTCATCTACATATATGCCCAACATGGTAATGTTATTTACAATTGGATGACTGCATGTTAAGCCATGCAGTATAACAACAAAACAACAATCGTTTTATGGCCGTTTTTCCCACTTATGCAGGGGTTGGCCGGTGGCCCCCCACAGCAGTTTCCTCCACTTCTCTCACTCCGGACTCTCATTATCCCTTTCCACCACCTGCAGCACATATCCCAACCATCTCTACCGGTTCCACTTTATGACATCAGACACCAACTCAATCCCCATTCTTTCCCACAGCTCCACACTCAGCACTCTATCCTTTAGCGATACACCACACATCCATTGCATTCACACCTCATCTCTGTCTGCTCCAATCTCCCCTTCTGCTTTGCAGTCATGGCCCATGTCTCACTTCCATACACCATAACATGATGAGGAGTCACACACCTCACATACAGCTTCCCCTTTAGCTTTAATGACACTTTCTTCCTTGTCAAGATCCCAGACAACTCTTTAAACTTCCCCCACGCACAACGCACCCTTGTCACAGAAGCCGAATTCACTCCTCCACCCCCATTCAGCATATCCCCCAGGTAACAAAACTTTCTAACATTCTTTAAATGACTACCCCATTTCCCAGATCCATGCTCTCATCTACATTACTATCCTCCCCATATATATATATATATATATATATATATATATATATATATATATATATATATATATATATATATATATATATATATATATATATATATATATAAAAACTTATATATATATATATATATATATATATATATATATATATATATATATATATATATATATAACTTATATATATATTAATAGTAGGGTAATGGTCAAGCTCTTTTCTTTTAAAAAAATCCATCTATCATTAATAGCATGAATACTGTTCGATCCTTAAACAGAACTCTTACTTGCACTATAGTCTAAATGTACACGTACCTTGACCTGTGTTTCTGACAAACCGACAGCTTCAGCACATGACGCATGCAAATCACTCAGTTCTTTCTTCGTCGAAACCATGCCTTTTTCGTAAAATTCCACTAGAATTTTTCTCTGTGGCTTAGATATTGTCAACCGCTGCATTTCCATGTCTTTAGTCACGACGTACTAATGGAATATTTGTCAAAACTTAACCGGCAAGCTCGCGCAAGTAGCACCACAGCCAGTCGAAATAAAACGAAATGGCAGCGCAGCTTATGTAAATTGCTATATATTGCGGGAGAAACCCTGGGCACGGGGATAAACCAGTAGATCCAGTAGATCTACTATTAGCACTTATATGCGTGTAATGAGATACAATGAAAACCTCTTAATATGTGTGTAATGAGGTGCGAATCGGGTGACAGCATGTAGAGAAAACGCAGACAATAATGCAAAACACTTGCCAGAACAATATCGATTTTTACTTAAAAAGGCTTAAAAACACTATCAAATATTATTATAAATCAATGTAAATAATTATTCATCTTTTCACGTGGGCGGAAGTGTCACTATGTCTTTATAGTCAATGTATCTGTTTTGTGTTAGTAATTGTAAACCAGTGCTATTCATTGTAACCAACCCGTTGAAGGCTGCAGACTGGCAACCGAAAGCTCGTAAATAATAAATATTTAAACCAGAGAACGTCTACGATTTTAAAAATATCTTTGCCGTGTGAAAATTATGCATTACGTCACAGACATAACAAGCCGCTAACGCGTCCAGCCGTTCGTACGCGGGTAAAGTCCCGCGAGTCGAGATAAGGCTGGAAATCGAGCCTAAAAAGATACAGCGCACGAAAACACCGAAGAAATTGACAAGTTGAGCGACAAGGTGGAAAGCGAGATGGAAGAAGCAGACCAAAAGCTCAATATCGTGGAAGAATGGTTGAGTGACACAGAAACCAAACGTGAGGACCAAGAACGGAAAGAACGCATGAACTTTGAGATGAATCTACATGAAGCGAAAATGAAATTACAAGCGGAATTCGTCAAACCAGACAGTGAATCGCAAGTAAACAGCCCAGCCGTGAACATGCAAGCAAAGTTGCCCAAACTCGAGATCACGAAATTCAACGGGACTTACGCCGATTGGCCTAGATTCTGGGGACAATACTCCGAAACGATCGACAAAACCAGCGTGCCACCATTGACCAAATTCTCTTACCTTAGAGAATTGTTATGCGACAAAGCCAAAAGAGCAATCGAAGCTTTGCCATACACCGCCGAAGGCTACAATCGAGCGGTGGCCATTTCAAAAGATAGATTTGGGAAAGATAGCGAAGTCGTCAAAGCCTACGTTAAAGAAATCCTTGAGCTACCCCATACAGCTACAGCAAACCCAAAGAAAGTCCATGAATTCTACGAGAAGCTTGCGTATTGCGTGCAGTCATTGGAGACGCTTAAACAGCTCGACGCGGTAAACGGAACTGTTTCAATGACACTTGAGAAGTTGCCAAACATCAGAGGAGATCTGGTTCGCAACGACCCCAATTGGGAGACTTGGAACTTTGTTCAATTCACAGAGGCCCTTCGACTATGGACTCGACGTAACCCAGTAGAGAGCAACAAAACAGAAGATTCGAACAAGAAAGAACGAAGAAACGCAGGGTATCATTTTCAGACACAGCAGAGAAAAGGTAAACAAACGCGAGCGTGTGTCTATTGCAATACGGAAAGCCATCCGTCATCGGAATGTGATTCAGTTCTTACTATACTGTAGAAGATTGTAAGAAAGTTTTATCTACTTCAACTGCACGGGGCCTTCGCATAAAGCATCAGAATGTCGAAGTACCACAACATGCAGACATTGTCCAAGGGAGCACGTTAGAATGTGATAGTTCTTGTATAAAATAAAATAAACTTTACTTACCTAAGTTGTTGACGTTTTGTGCGAGGCGCCGAGTTCGATAAAACCGCTGACGATATGAGCCCCCGACGAGCGAGCCGAATACTCTCCGAAGATACGCGAGGGCGGAGCGGGAAGGGAAAAGAGAAGGGGAGTGCAACTACAAGATTTCTTTCGACAATGCTCGTAGCACGTTGCTATGCACATAGAGTGTTGCTATGCACAAAGAGTGTTGCTATTTACAACAATTATATACGAATACCGAGACAACAGATCTTCGTGATATTCACAGCAGGACGTAAGTTGTTTTCGTTGAATGATTTATCAATTTGGACTCTGATGAGAAAACCGTTGGCTTTCATGAATAAGTTATAAGTCATTTTGAATTTTTATTGTCAGAATCGCGCCATCGCGGGTTTGTTTGTCGACGCTCCAGGATATGATCTCAATGCCGAAGAAGCCCACAACATATACAAAAGGAGTTAGATTGCAAGGTCAACCAACTGAATCGTTCAAATTTTGGGAAGTTTTTGTTTCATTTATTTCCTTCGTGAGTTCGTGCGAGAAGAAGAGGAGACGAGTTTGTGGAACGATCGACCAGTACGAGTACTGATCCTTTTGTGTTAAAACTATTCATTGTTTTTAATAAAATTCTTACAAGAACTTTAATAGGGTAGTTAGTAGTTACTTAACGAGTCGTAGAATATGATAATTTTAGTGTATTTGGCTCGATCTAGTATCTACTGCTACGAGAAAGGTTGCTACGAGCATCGGAGAAAAGCTATTTCTAAATGAACCATTTTATTGGCTGAAAGCCATCACGTGCTCGGTAGTTGCACTCCCCTTCTCTTTTCCCTTCCCGCTCCGCCCTCGCGTATCTTCGGAGAGTATTCGGCTCGCTCGTCGGGGGCTCATATCGTCAGCGGTTTTATCGAACTCGGCGCCTCGCACAAAACGTCAACAACTTAGGTAAGTAAAGTTTATTTTATTTTATACAAGAACTATCACATTCTAACGTGCTCCCTTGCATTGTCATAAAAGGCATCATACTTCGATTTGTAATGGGCGAAAAGAATGCGAACCGGAACTAGTGAAGACAGCGCACAAACCAGATGATAACGAAGTGATATATGCGATTGTGCTCGTTCAAATTGATGCGATTAAGACCCACGCACTGCTTGACACCGGATCTGGCAGTTCCTACGCATCAGCTGAATTGATTAATGCCCTGAAGAAAAAACCTAAAGAAGTGAAGACCAAAAGAATAGAAATGATGCTGGGATCGTCGACCACCAGAGTTGAAATATATTCAGCCGACCTAAAATCAATTGACGGTGAATTCAAATTGAACGTTGAACTGTCGAAAGTGGACAAGCCTGCGTTGATGACTTTGAACAACCCAAACTATGGAAAACTCCTGGAAAGTACAGCCATCTGAAACTAGGAGCGAAACTAGACGACCGTGACAACCGCCCACAAATTCCAATCCATGTAGTTCTCGGCGCAAGTGAATATGCTACGATAAAGACGACAACAGCCCAAAAGGTTGGGTCACCAGGACAACCAGTTGCTGAAAGAACACTGCTTGGATGGACAGTCATGTCCTCTGGAAGAGAAGAAGCAGAAAGCCCTATCCTGTTAACCCAATCTTCCACCATGGATTACGAGCAGTTATGTGCCCTACTGATAGAAATGAGAATGACCAGCTGACGGTGTACCAAGAGTTTAAGGAGCAGCTCCAGAGAGATGAAGCCGGCTGGTATGAAACCAAACTTCCCTGGAAAGGAAATCATCCATCACTACCCACGAATGAGCCCGAAGGGCAAAGCACTCCAAAAAAAGTGTACGGGACTTTCGGACTTCCAAAAGTCCTTGGATTTTCTCATCGGAATTTCGGACTTTTGTGAATTTTTTGCGGAGTTTTCCGGACTTTTTGTGAAACTTATTAACGATATTTTCTTTTTATTTTTCTCTTTAAGCTTAAAGTGAAACTGGGAAATAATAAAGGCGTAGGAGCCAAATATGGGAGAATAGTAGGGAAATATATTCATAAAAACAGTCAAATATGAAAATACAAAAAGTAAAATAAAAAAATCACATAAAAAAAATTACACTTTCTCCTACGAATTCTTGCAGTACGTTATGCAGATTTCTTCGGATTTTCTGGGGATTTTGATTAATTGAGTCGGATTTTATGGATTTTCAAAGGATTTCCATGGATTTTTATGGATTTTCAAGGATTTTCAGGAATTTTTTTGGATTTTTGGATTTTTAAGGAGTTAAAATTCCGCTGGACTTTTCGCGGACTTTTCGTCGAAGTGTACGGGATTTTTGGAGTGCTTTGCCCTCGAATGAGCCTGGCAGCAAGCGACGCCTCGAGCAACTGGTCAGAAAGCTAGAGGCCTAGAGCGAACCAACCAGTATACAGAGTATGACAACATTATCTAAGAACAACTTCAACAGGGAGTTATCGAAGCTGCGAGCAAAGAGCCAGTCGGGAAGGAGTTCTATATTCCACACAAAGGTGTTAGCAGAAAAGAGGCAGAAAGTACTAAATTACGTATCGTCTACACGCGTAAAAACGCACAACTTGTTCACGGTTGTCAACAGGCGTGAACAATGTTGTGCTGCTCGCCGTGAACAATATTGTGCTGCTCGCCGTGAACAAGTTGTCAACAAGTTGTTCACTTATGGTTCGAACAACTTGTTCACGCATAAATCAACAGTCATGAACAAGTTGTTCCAACAGCACATTTTTTATAGCCAACAACGTTGTTCACACATGATACAACATGTTGTAACAGCTTGACGAAATAACAACGATGAACAACAATGTTACAACAATGGTAAACATGGTTGATGTATCAACACGTTCTTCGGTTGTTACAACATGCGTGAACAACGGTTGTTGTTTCATCAAGCAGTAACAACTTGTTGAAACAATGATGAACAATGTTGTTCATTTATCAATGTTGTTCACATATGTCAACAAGTTGTTACAGCATTGTTGCAAGTTGTTACAGCATTGTTCAGGCAACAATGCTGTAACAACTTGCGAGATTTTTACGCGTGTATGATGCATCAGAAAGAGAAAGCAACAGCCAGCCCTCGCTCAATGATTGTCTTCATCCAGGGCCTCCACTCCAGAACCTCTTGTGGGATGTCCTCGTAAGAGCAAGGTTCTACCCCATTCTCCTCACTGGTGATTTAAAGAAAGCCTTTGTACAAATCAGAATCAAGGTGGAAGAAAAGGACACGTTGCGATTTCACTGGAAACCACCAAACAGTAGCTGAACTGAAGTTTACCGCTTCACCCAAGCACTATTTGGCCTCACTTGTTCCCCATTTCTCCTCGGTGGAGTAATAAATCAACATCTCGACAGCTGGGAGGATCGACAGCCTGAGTTAATCAAGGAACTGCGTGAGGGGCTATATGTCGATGACTTGATGACGGGTGGAACAACTGTAGAAGAAACCGAAACAAAGAAAGCAACCGCAATTGAAGTGTTTGAGGATGCAACCTTTACCATCCACAAGTGGCATTCAAACGCCTCAGAGCTGGAACCAGCAACCGACGTACCGACTGGACCAGACGAGATGACCTATGCTAAAAGTCATCTTGGAGGAGCTGAAGAACCAGGAGGAAACTACTCGGCTTGCCATGGAATAGACGAGACACGATGAGCGTCACCCTCTTACCAGACCATGGTACAACCACCACAGACTCGTCCCCAGTCGCTTCTTTAGGTTAAGCTAGGATCAAACGTGGGATCACAAGGGACTCACTAGGATAAAAGTGTGGGCGCGCGGGGTTTCACGGTAAGGGGGAGAAAAAAATGGGAAGCGACTGGCAGATTACTAGAAATTTCTTGCAAATTATATGCATATCTTGCAACCTGCCATTGTTTGCTTCGTAACCGGATTTTCTCCCTTTATGAGAGACAAATCGATATTTCTATAATGTAGGCCTTTCAAATTACGTTTTCCTTGGTCATATTTCGACCGTCTCTAGATCTTATTTGCCAGCTGAAATCAATATATGGCAGAATACGATGAAGATTTGAATGCTCACTGCAACACGAGCTTAGATGGTGAATTTGAGTAATAGGCCCTCTTCGGAATGACAGGATAAATGGTTTAAACCAAGGATTAGTACATGTTGTTTGTGCAAATTGTACGTCTAGGTTAGTGTAGTTCTTGAGAAAGACTGTTGTTGATGTTTTAATAGTGAGTGATGTTTCGCCGGCCTCAGCGGCGGTCATCTTCAGAGTCAAGTGAAATGTTTCTGTCAGGTTCCACTTACATTTTCTTGAGGACAAGAGAGTTTGTTAGCCAAAAATGCACAATAAAGTTCGATGAAATGGTCTTTCTTCAGCATCTAGAATTTTTGCATTGCCATTTTGAATGCGTAATCTGCCAGTCGTTATTTTTTCTCTCCCCTTCCCAGATCCCCTTGCGCGTTTAGCCTAGCAGCGTATCATATAACGACTGGGGACGAGTCTGGTTCTAGCTCCTGTACTCGAAAGCTTGAATTCTCGACATATAGATTCCGTTTCTCTGGATCGTTTGGAGTAGTCATCGAAGAGCCGTCATGGGGATTCTTGTGGTCGTATTCTAGTTCTAGTTCGTCTGGCGCGGTCTTTGAAGAGCCGTCATGGATTCTTGTGTTCGTATTTGTACACGATCGAGAACAACAACTGGCAGAGCGTGCTCATATGTCTTTGGCATTCGAAGGCGCAGTTACGAAAACCAGAATACAAAAATTCCTGTGTAGAGCTTACAAGTAGCTTTCAATGTAGAGCTCTTGAGCAAAGTAATTAATTTTGGCGCGTTTTGAGCTTATATGTGACTCTTGCGCGAATTGTAATTGGTTAGTTTTCCCGCCGAAGAGAGAAGTAATGTTCTAATTGGTTAGCAAGTGCCGTATCACTGTTTTTCACGTGCACTGGCAAGCTGGAAGAAAACGACCTTTAGAACTATCAGCCGGAAGAGGCTGAAAAACGCTTTGAGGAACTAAAACAACACGACGAAACGAAAAATAATTACGCTAGGTTACGTGGGTATCCATTACTCAGGATCCCATGCTATAGGAGTTATAAAATTTACGATACAGTCAGAAAATTCCTGGTAGATAACGGACTGATTCACTGAATATTCATTAGTTTATATATGGCTAGTGTGGTTGCTGGTGGACTGTTTAACGCCTTGGCCTTCGCGGGTGCTGGATTCCTGTTTTCAAAGTTAAATCATACCGGATATGAAGCTGAGATTAAGAGACACAATCACGCCCTTGAGCAGCTGGCTAAAGCGAAGGAGAAATGGTATGAAAGTGAGGTGGATAGGAAGGATAGAATACAGAGGTTGAGACAGGAACTGTCTGACGCCAACGCTGACATCAACACAACGAATCACGCTCTGGATCTGCTGAGGGATAGGTTAAGGCAGGTTGAGGCCATTGGGTTTTCCCAGTCAAAGCCTGAGTTGTCTGACTATTACAAACCATCGGGTGAGATGAAAGAATATCAGACCCTGTTTATCGGGTCTGTTGGTCTGGTTGGTGGGTATCTGATGTCTAGGTTTGTTTTGTAGGGGTTAAGGGGATTTGACGACCTGTTATAATGCCTGTTTCCTGGTCGGATTTACCGAAAGGGTTGAAGGATTTACCATCTTCGAGCGCTGAGTGGGTCTGTAAGCAGATGGGGATTGAGTTAACACCCCCGACCCGGGATCCACCCAGATGTAGTACGAAACTGTGGTGTGGGGATTGTTCCAGATTTCGTGTGAAGGTAAGCACTGAGATGTTCTCCTGTCCAGAGTGTGGTGACACGAAGTATGGATATGTTGTTGGAAGGTATCGGGCAGCTGTTGGTCCCAAACATCCCGGGCACTCGAGAAACCGTTGGATGAGGAATAGGGACACCAGAGTTATCAGGGATACAGCCGTTGATACTATTTTAGAAGACTTTTCCAAGGTTCTCCAAGTGATGGACAGTAAGGGTTTGATAAAAGGTCGTAACGTGTCCAGATATAACTATTACATCATCAGATTGTGCTCAAGAAGAGGGATTGAGTTACTGGGTAACCTAAGGGATCTTAAAAGGGGGAAAACGAAGGACCTATTCGATAACAATCTGTTTGGGATTGTGTATAAAGAACTTGGTTGGGATCGTACCCCGGACAAGTTCTACACCAAGTGGTTGGGACGACACCTAACGGAATGTGATCACCCCTGTTATAACGATGGATCCAGATGTCATGATCCACCAGGACGACGACTATTCCAACGAAGACCTCCGTCTCTACGAGAGACTAATCGGTTACGACATAAACCAGTTAGACAGAGCTTTGAGGGGTAAAACCAAGTCGTTCAGTTGTGCTGTAGTAAGTCAGTACCCACTGGAACAGGTAAATACTCTCAGGAATGACGTGGTACGGTTACTACGTCGGGAGTTGGCTCAGATGAGGGGGTTGAAGTTCGCTGAAACGTTGGTTGTAACGATCGAAAAGGAGGTGTCTGGTGGGAGAACCTATAAGACGGCTCACTTCAACAGTCACATCAAGACTGTAATCAACGGTAGTGGGATTGGTCAGGACGTTGACACCGCGAATGAGGAGGTGGTGGTTATCATAGCCCGGTGGATAAGCGAGGGATCTGGCTGGACAGTAAACTCAGTAGACGGTCACTACGTTAATCTGACTGTGTACAGTCCACTGGAAGGCTCGTCTTACATAGACCTCCCTAAAGAGTTGAAAAACAGTCGAAAGGGGTTGATCAACGTTAAGAATAATGATGACAGGTGTTTTATGTGGTGTCATCTGGCTCATAAGTTTCCTGTCTCAAGAAACCCACAAAGGGTATCTAAGTACCAAGACTATGTTGACGACTTGGACTATAGTGGAATCAGCTTTCCAGTGAGTCAGAAACAGTATAACCAGGTGGAAAGACAAAACGAGATACGTATTAACGTTTTTGGTTACGAAGACGGGTTAACCTTTCCGGTTTACGTCCCGGAGGAAAGGTTCACCGACCTCATGAACCTCCTGATCATAACCAACGAAAACAACAAACATTACGTTCTTATCAGGGACTTTGATAGGCTTATGTACAACAAAACAAAACATAAGAGGAGAAAACACTTCTGTGTTTACTGTCTCCAATGTTTCAGCTCAACAGAGGTCCTGGATAGGCATAAGACTGTGTGTATCAGTGTGAATGGTAAACAAGCTGTTAGGATGCCTGACCCCGGTAAGAACGTGCTGAAGTACAGTAATTTCTACAAACAGCTAAATGTTCCGTTTGTTGTGTACGCTGACTTCGAGGCAATCACGGAGAAGGTCGACAGACCGGAGGTGTTAGCCTCAGACCAAGGGGAGAAAGATAAGAGACCGTACATGGAGAAGTACCAAAAACACACTGATTGTGGTTATGGGTATAAGGTTGTCTGTTGTTACAACGATAGGTATAGTAAACCTGTTCAGGTGTATAGGGGCCCAGGCGCTGTCAACAAGTTTATCGGAAAGATGTTGGAAGAAGCGGAGTATTGTAAGGGTATTCGGAAAGAGCACTTCAACCAGGACATGGTTCTGACTGATTCTGATATAGCGGACTTTAGAGACGCTATAAAGTGTCACATCTGTGGTCTGGAGTATGGGGAGAGGGATGTTAGGGTCCGGGACCACTGTCATGTGACGGGAAAGTACCGAGGATCGGCCCACCAGCTTTGTAACAGAAATCATAGACTAACTGATAAGATACCAGTCATCTTACACAACCTGAGGGGTTATGATAGTCATCTCATCATGGGTGAGATTGGGAAGTTCGGGCAGGAGATTAACGCCATACCAAATAATATGGAGAAGTACATGGCCTTCATGTTAGGTAAAAACCTTGTATTTCTGGACAGTCTTCAGTTCATGAGTAGCTCATTGGATAGGCTGGTTGGAAACTTACCAGCTGGGTCGTTCAGGTACACTGCTGAGGAATTCGGTGATCGATTGTATCTTATGAGGACAAAAGGTGTTTATCCTTATGACTACATGGATAGCTTCAATCGGTTTGATGAAACAGAGTTGCCTCCGAAGAATGAGTTCTACAGTGTGTTGAATGACGAACCGATAACCGATAAACAGTATTCCCATGCTTTGGGGGTCAGGAGAGAGTTTGAGATGGAGACAACGGGGGACTACCATGACGTGTATCTGAAATCGGATGTTCTGTTGTTAGCTGACGTCTTTGAGAACTTTAGGAAGACTTGTGTTCAGTACTACAAGCTGGACCCCTGCCACTACTTCACCTCACCTGGGTTGGCCTGGGACGCTATGCTGAAAATGACTGGGGTTACGTTGGAGCTAATGACTGACATCGACATGTTCCAGTTCATTGAGAAAGGAATGAGAGGTGGGGTTAGCTATATAGCCAACAGATATGGGAAAGCAAACAACCCATATATGAGAGGGTATAGTGAGGACGAGGCTGTGAAGTTATAATGTATCTGGACGCCAACAATCTGTATGGTTGGGCCATGAGTCAGTGCCTCCCAACTGGTGGATTTAAATGGATGAGTGAAGCTGAATTGAAAAACCTGGACCTGGGGAAACTCCCTGAAGACGGTCGAACTGGAATGATACTTGAGGTTGATCTTGAATATCCCTCTGAACTCCACGATCTACACAACGACTATCCGTTAGCCCCCGAAAAAATGGAAATACAGGAAGATATGCTGTCGGGGTATTGTTTTAAAATTAAGGAGAAGTTCGGCGTCAGCGTTGGTGGTGTCAGTAAGTTGGTAACTAATTTGATGGGGAAGGAAAAATACGTTTTACATTACAGAAACCTACAGCTGTACGTTACGCTTGGGATGAGGGTGAAGAAAGTTCACCGGGTTTTGTTGTTCAATCAATCCCCTTGGCTGAAGCAGTACATCGACTTCAACACGGTGAAGAGAACTGCCGCCAGGAACGCCTTCGGAAAGGACTTCTTTAAGCTGATGAACAACAGCGTTTTCGGTAAAAACAATGGAGAACCTGAGAAAGCGTGTAGACGTTCGGTTGGTCACGTGCGAAGAAAAGCTGTTAAAGCTGACTTCCAAACCAACCTTCGTGTCCGCCAAAATATTCAATGAAAACCTGGTTGCCGTTCACAAAATCAAAGAAGTTCTTACGTTAAACCGACCGGCTTATGTTGGTATGTGTATTCTGGATCTATCAAAAACACTGATGTATGATTTCCATTACAACTATGTGTTAAAGAAATATAAAAATAATGCTAAGTTGTTGTTTACAGATACGGACAGCCTAACATATGAGATTGAGGCGGAAGACGTTTACAAACACTTCTGGGCTGACAAAAATATTTTCGATAACTCGGACTATCCAGAAAGCTCGGAGTACCACAACAAGTCGAACAAAAAAGTCATTGGGAAGATGAAGGACGAAGCGGCTGGCGTTCCCATAACCGAATTCGTTGGTCTTAGAAGTAAGATGTATTCGTATTTAAAAGACAACGGAACAGGTGGCAAAACCGCGAAGGGAATTAAAAAGAGTGTCACTAAGAAACAAATCAGACATGAGAACTACAAAGACACTATTTAGTAAGAAACAAATGTTTCAGAAAATGAAAACAATCCGAAGCGTAAAACATAAGCTGGGTAGTTATGAGATCAATAAGGTGTCACTCTCATGCTTTGACGATAAGAGATACCTGCTGGAAGACGAGATTAATTCCTACGCGTACGGACACAAGAATATTTAACCAAAACCGACAGTCCATAGTAGACAAAGCAGTCTGGAAGTTGATTGTAGCCAACAAAAACTGATTGTAGTCAACGGAAACCGATTGTAGCCAACAAAAGCCGATTACAGCTGACAAAAGCCGATTACAGCTGACAAAAGCCGGGCCATCGGGAACCGATTGTAGCCATCGGAAACCGATTGTAGCTATCGGGAACCGATTGTAGTCAACAGAAACCGATTGTAGCCATCGGGAACCGATTGTAGTCAACAGAAACCGATTGTAGCTGGTAAAAGCCGATTACAGCTGACAAAAGTTGATTGTAGCCAACAGAAACCGATTCTAGCCGACAAAAGCCGATTACAGCTGACAAAAGCGGATTGTAGCCGGTAAAAGACGCTGAATATGAGGCCAAAAGGATGGAAAGAGCTAACGAATTCCTGACTGATATGCTAATCAGTAGATTCTCTAATGTTCTCGGTGGTTTGGACGCCGTAGAAAGCTCTGAGGCATTAGACAACGAATTACAAAAAAATAAACTTTTAAAGAGTGACGTTGGTAAAGTTGTGGCCATGATAACACCGTATATACCATGTCTCGGACTGTTATCTGGAGGCATAACTGTGGGAAAACATGTGTACCAACATAAAACAAAAGTAGCTGAACAGAAATCGGAAACTAAGTGAAGTGAGTGTTAAAACCAAAACCCTGATTACTCTGAAGCGTTTTCAAAAAACCGGGGTCTGCCACACTTCCCAAAACCCATTTTCTCGTCTGCTTATACTCTAAAAAGTGGAAAAAAAGAGTTACCCCTTTCAAACATCCTTTCCCGTCAAATCCCAACATTTTGAGGCTGTTTTTGGCAAAATAAAAAAAAGTGTGCCGGAACCCTCATGTCCTATACTACTGACCTTTAGAACTATCTGGCATATATATCGGTTGTTGATAGGTGGGAGTAACACCTTGGCCAACCTTCCTGTTCAGGGTTTGGCACAGCTTGTAGTGAACGTTGTCTCATTAACTTTAATTTATATATTAGAGAGGCAGCGCGCTACAGCACACGTCAATTGGAAAGCGTCCAAAGATAACATAATCGTGACATCATCGTTTTCCAAAAGCTTCGTTTTTGCCGTCCACACTGGTACAGAAAGATGACGATAAATGCCTTGTGTTGGTGTCCACAACGATGTTTTTGAAAATGTAGCAACAACTGTCTTTACAATAAAAGTCATAAAACAATGATTAAATACAAGTGCTCTTAAAACAAGGATAATGATATATAACTAAATATGACAAGACAATATAACTCCGGTGTTAATTCCCCGGCCGGGATCTTAGCTCGTGTTACCGTGTATTAAATGCCGAAGATAAAAGATGACAAAGTTTACCATAAACTTTAATAACTCTGATAAACTATATATGTAGACTGAAGAGAGAAGAACCCATTTTAAAGATGAATTTTTTTATTCTTAAGCATAAACTAAGCGATAACAAGGAAAATGTAAATTTTTAATCATTTACCCACACAGATAATTGTTCCTTGAAATTGTCAAAATTGCTGAATAAATGCCAAATTTCGAAATAGTTGCTTGCAGCTACAAAACTTGCCAGTTCGAAAAAATGTTTCTCATATAAGAAGAAGTTGCTGAAAAGTTGCCGAGCAACTTGTGGACATGGCTAGTTTTCGAAACGCTCCGTTTTCGGTCACCGAAGACGCCAGCCAGATAAGTGTGGGCGAAAGGCCTAACCGTATCTTAACACCTACGTACACTCTACTTACCCATTGTGGAAGGTTAGGTGCAGGTCTTGCCAGGGGCGCCGGAAGCTACTTAAGGCGGCGGGGGCAGCCATATTAAAAGGGCACTTTTTCTCAGCATTAATTTTTGCACGTGGTAAATAATGTTCGCCAATTTTGCTCTATAGCATAAAATAACCAAAAAGCATAACGGTATAATATAATGAATGACAATGTATTGAGAAAGAAAATTCAACGACTGAATTGTACATATTGATGCTATATTCCTACATTCCTATCAGTTTGCATTTAAGAAAACATGGCAACTTTAATGAATCAGAAAACACCTGCCAAGTGAAAAAAGTCTGGGCACAAGACACAGCTCAACCTCGTTCTCAGGGCCTTGTTGAAATTGGTAGTGTGGGAAAGGGTTCTGGCATCGGCTGTTGGATTCGTCATTTTCATTGGTTGATTGCTTTTCTTAAACATTCTTCGTGAAACATATTTATGCATAGTTTTGTGCCAGTTACGATCAAAAAACTTCAACTGGACAATGGGACAAGGATGTTTCCCACCCTCCAAATTTCAAAAACGCCCTGAGAACGAGGTTGGACACAGCTAACCTAAGGCAAAATTAGTTTGCTGCCTCTGCTTGGTCTGCAGTAATAAGTTAGCTTGTGAGACATTTGAGGTATTAATACAAAAGTCATTTAATGCAATAATACAAATGGTAATTCCTGTAGAAAACATTCCTCTTACGTGAAAGGGCAATTGGTTGCCCCCGTGCTGCCCCCGCGCTGTGAGGGCAAGGGGGACAGCTGCCCCCACTGCCCTCGTGGCTCCAGCGCCCCTGGGTCTTGCTACAGGGGTCTCATGCCAGCCTAGTAGTTACTTGGATTCAGATCAAGATACCCCGAGCTGATCTTGATCCTTTCTGACCACCCCACCCCATTTTGACCTGCACCTATCACACCAAAAGTTTTGATGGAAAAGAGAAATTATTGTACCTTGTTCCTTTGTGAAAGGGTTGGGTTGGTGGGATGCTCAATTTGTTCCGTTGCTTTGCTGCCGTTGGTTACTACATAACCTCATAAAAAGGCTCCGTTTACGTTTGAAAACGGATATTAGTCGTTAAACACTCAACCCACTGTAAGTGTTCTGTCAACATTTCGGAAATAGGGAATAGCCGCTTTGTCGCAAACACGAGAGCGAGTTGGGACTTGGGAGAATTCGAAAGTTCAAGCGACGGTCTACACAGAGGGACTTTCAAATTCTCCCAAACACACTCGAGTGTTGACGCACCCAAACAGATCACGCCATTTTCTTAGAAGCCCGTCGTGACGTACAACACGTGAAAGAGAACACGTGCTAATTGACCAACCAGAGCAAACGTGGGATGTCACCTAGGCTACGATTGGGTAAAATTCTTGCTACGTCGTAAGATTAAATTAATTTCCTCATTCTTCAAGTTTCTCATTTTAATCTTCCTTCAACAGTGCGTACTTTCGTTTAGTTGGCCACACGAAGACTTTCACGCTCTCTCTCTACGAAGGATTTCTGAGCTAGAAAAATGGCGCTCGTGACAGAACAAACAGCGCGTTCGTCGCTTGTCATCGGAATTATCGAGTTGGTGTTTGGCGTAATCGCTGTTATCTGTGGAATCGTTTCCGTCAGCAAGTTGAGCAGCCCAGCCGCCACGACGATTGGCATGTGGGCATTCTACGTAAGTATCCTCACCATATAACAGACATTTGGTAGACGTTCATCAAGCTCAATTACTCAGAAAAGATTTCTGAGTCCCAGACAGGGTTCGAACATACAACCTCTAACGACCAGTTGGGTCCCGTTTACATGAAGCGGTTGACAGTCCAATCGGTTTGAAAAACGCGAGTGAAGTCAATCCGGGCACATATCTGTTTACAAGGAGAATTCGATCTGCTTGGAACATTGTTTTCGGTTTTCGAACACTATTTTCTTTGCTTCCCTCACTGTCCGGCATTTAGTACGACACGCACTAACTTCTCGCTCAAGCGTATCAAGTTTTTTTCAAATCAAATCGTGTTTAGATGAATCAGGTTGGAAACATTCAAGCCGATTCAAGCTTAAATTTAAAGTCAATCCACTCCACTGCGTGGATTGACTTCAGCTATTCGTTTCGATCAGATCGAAAACTTTCAATCTTCTTTATGTAAACACAACAAAGAGAAAAAAGTAACATGGGAGATTTGATTTGAACTGATTCAATCCACTCATTGAGCTAGAGAGCTTGTAAATTCATGTGCTTCAAAAGTGGTAACGTTTTCATACTAGATGTAGTTGAAGTGATGAGTTGTAGCGTATATATGTGGTATGTTTGTGAGCTTGGTGTATTAATGTACATCTCATATTAGGAAGCACATATCAGTATGAATTACAAGCTTAATTATAGCTCTCCATCTGAGCCTCGGTAGCTCAATGGCTGGAGTGTCTAAAAGGACATTAGAAGGTTGTACACATGTGTAACCTTCACTCACCATCTGAGTCCCAGTAGCTCAAAGGTTAAAGCGTCTAACTCGGTGGTCATTAGAAGGTTGAAGGTTCGGTTCCCGTCTGGGGCTCAGAAACATTTTCAGCACTCTTAAGTTAAGTGTGCTTAAAATGCGCTGCCTTGGTGCGTTTACACGGTCATTTAATAATCCCTTACTAAAACACGTACACCATTATTCAACATGGCGGACGAGCTATATTTTTGGTTTTGGAAGCTTCGTATGGGTAGCGTGCGTCAAAGAACAACGGAAGACATCGGTACACGAGAAAGAGCAATAGCTAAAAGAAAGAAAGAAAGAAAGAAAGAAAGAAAGGACCAAAGAAGAGCGAGATGGAAGCTTCTACAGCAGGGCAAAAAAAAAAGCATTTTATCGTATTAATAACACCAACCGTTTTTTAATCCCGTTGCGTTTAAACGGCCAAGTTAAGCACTGTTTAAATAGCCGTATCTCGTCAAAAGTAAATGGAAACGAGGAGCAATTCAAAGAATATTATCCCACCAAAGTGTATAGTGCATTCTAGGTTTACAATATTAGTCTTTCTGTTAGGAACTCTCCTTATTGACTAAATCTTCTCCTATTTACATTAAGAACTTTCCGTAATTTATCTTGCGATGTTTTGACATAAAGGCAGGTGGCTTGACCCAGGGTTATCGTTGTCAAGACAGCTTATATTTGTCCTCTCTATGAGAATGCAAATTGTTAAACCTTTGTTCAAAAAAGACATTTGTTTCTTGAAAAGCCTTTTAAAAAGCACCGGTGTTAAACCCTGTTTGCACGGTCAAAATATAAGCGGGATCAGACATACGATAAAATGCATTTTTTGCCCTGCTGTAGAAGCTTCCATCTCGCTATTCTTTGTTTCCTTTGTTTGTTTCTTTCTTTCTTTTAGCTATTACTCTTTTTCGTGTACCGATGTCTTCCGTTGTTCTTTAACGCACGCTACCCATACGAAGCTTCCAAAACCAAAAATATAGCTCGTCCGCCATGTTGAATAATGGTGTACGTGTTTTAGTAATAGAGAAATAGAGAACGTAGTAGTCTAACGATTCGAGCGAAGGCCTCATTGTTTGTTTATACTCTTTACGTTTCTCTCTGACGAAGGGCCTTCGCCCGAAACGTTAGACTATATATACGTTCTCTGTTTCGGCAGTATATATCTATAACCTTACTATATTTCGGTTGTTGTTTCTGAGAATGTCAACGACAATGCATCTTTCAGACGAGAAACATCAGCATGAATAAATTTTCCAAGCTAGTCAAGGTTTCTTTCTAACCTTTAGATGATCGACTTCAACAAACATCTACTGATACTCTTAGGACCACCAACAATCTTTCTCAAGACTACACTAACCTAGATGATCAACTTCAATAAACATCTACTGCTACTCCCAGGTTTAAACCATTTACTTTATAACGTCAGTCACTTCCATGCATGAAGTGGATTGAGTGTTCAAGTCAAATCTCGCATGTTGTTTCTTCTTGTTGTGTTTACATGAAGAAGATTGAAAGTTTTCGATCTGTTCGAAACGAATAGCTCAAGTCAATCCACGCAGTGGAGTGGAGTAGATTGACTTTTTATATTCAAGCTTAATCTGCTTGAATGTTCCCAACCTGATTCATCTAAATAGTGAAATAAAAATAGCGTGCTGCGTAGGCAGTGTTCACTATTTAGATGAATCAGGTTGGAAACATTCAAGCAGATTTAAGCTTGAATATAAAAAGTCAATCTACTCCACTCCACTCCGTGGATTGACTTTAGCCATTCGTTTCGAACAGATCGAAAACTTTCAATCTTCTTCATGTAAACACAACAAGAAGAAACAACATGCGAGATTTGACTTGAACACTCAATCCACTTCATACATGGAAGTGACTGACGTTATAAAGTAAATGGTTTAAACCTAGGAGTATCAGTAGATGTTTATTGAAGTTGATCATCTAGAAAATTTTTCATGATGTCTTACACTGCTAAAGTCAACCGAAAAATTTCGGCTGACTCGAGCGGGATTTGAACTCGCACCTTCGGGATTCCGGTCCGCCGCTCTACCTGTTGAGCTATCGAGCCGCACAGGGATTGGAGGCAAGTTCTATCCAACTTAAGTGCACGAGATATTCTCGCGACAACTTAACGCTTATCCGTGAGGACGTGCAGTGTTTCAATTCTATTACAGAATCATCCTCAGAAACATGAGAAAATTTTTCATGATGTCTTACACTGCTAAAGTCAACCGAAAATTTTCTAGGTTAGTGTAGTCTTGAGAAAGACTGTTGATGGTAGTGCCTGATGTTATAAAGTAAATGGTTTAAACCTAGGAGTATCAGTAGATGTTTACTGAAGTTGATCATCTAGGTTAGTGTAGTCTTGAGAAAGACTGTTGGCGGTAGGCCTAGTGCCTGATGTTATAAAGTAAATGGTTTAAACCTATAGGAGTATCAGTAGATGTTTATTGAAGTTGATCATCTAGGTTAGTGTAGTCTTGAGAAAGACTGTTGGTGGTAGTGACTGACGTTATAAAGTAAATGGTTTGAACCTAGGAGTATCAGTAGATATTTGTTGAAGTTGATCATCTAAAGGTGAGAAAGAAACCTTAACTGGCTTGGAAAATTTATTCATGCTGATGTTTCTCGTTTGAAAGATGCATTGTCGTTGACATTCTCAGTCTTTCAGTCTCTCAAATGATTAAAGTTTAAAAGAAAGTTTCGATATTTGACAGAACCTAGTCTGATTCAAAGCAGAAAATGAAATCTACAGATTGACCGACTTAAATTCAATCGCGGCCGTAAATTCGTCAGTTCGGTAACCGCATTAATCTTCCCGTTTCAATGAGCACCAAGTATAAAATAAACGGTATTGCGCACGCGTTATGTCAATGTCGGATCTATAGTCATCGAACCTAAGATCCCGTGTCGGAACTATAACAACGGTGTTTTCTATACCAATATCGTGTGAACGGACGCCAAAACATCTACTGATGCTCCCAGGTTCAAACCATTTACTTTATAACGTCAGGCACTACCACCAACAGTCTTTCTCAAGACTACACTAACCTACACAGCCAGTGAAAAGACTATGTTATCATTCATTAATTATCATAATTATTGTTATTATTAGTTTATTACTGTACTAATATAAACATTTGAAACATTTAAGTTAGCAGTGGTTGCAAGTGGTTAAGCTTGTTAATAAATAAATTGTGAAATACAGTAATCAATCCTTAAATTATGGCATATTGCTGGTGGCTCCCATAGTTTCAATAAATACGTGCTATTTCATACGCTCGTTATTTAACGTAATTCACAAGTTTAAAAATGTGTTAGATAAATACTAAGTAGACCTTACTATATCAGAACTATCGCAGATATAAAATATCTATCAAAAAGCTCAATTATTTGCTGTTACAACGGTAATAATGGCGTTAGAGCTTTGGTATATTTTCAAATATTGCATGCGGTATGTCTCCAATTTGCTTCGGTGAACTTTTTTTAAAAATTGCTGAGATGATAGATAATGTTGTGGAGAATATCCATGCACAAAATCAGAGAGAGTTGTATGGACAGATTTCTCGCTATAAAAATTATCGATTCTAAAATGTTCTGTTTTATGAAATTTTTTAAAAATTATATAAACTATAGAACTTTTTATAAACTATTTATTTACAAAATTTTAGCAAAATTCACCGAAGAAAACGTCTACAAGTCTAACATCTATGTCGACGCGGTCATAGATTTTCGAATCGACAAGATCGCTATTTACGCATGCATAGCGATACTATTTCTAGTCATCAGTCCCCTATTGAAATTACCGTAGGGAGCCACCTTAAAAGGGGTGTCCGTTAATAGGGGTTTGACTGTTGTTAAGAATATCAGGGTTTTTTGTATGACTTTTTTATTTCTTTTTCTAGGTCGCTATACCAGGGATTCTATGCATTTTGGCGGGCGTCAAGAAAGAATCGAACATGGTAAGGCAACCTCATCATCATCATCATCATCATCATCATCATCATCATCATCATCATCATCATCACCGCCACCACCATCATCACCACCACCATCATCATCACCACCATCATCATCACTATCGCTATCCCTATGATCATCATCATTGCTACCGTTATCATCATCACCATCACCATCACTACCCTGCGAGTCAGAGCCCCTTTCCGACCCACGCAGCCTTCGGGGGAAAGTGGGCTCTGCCAACAAACTCGATCTTCGCCCCAAGTTTGGGGCGAGTCAGTCAGGTTTTAAACTGGTCAAACAAGTTCTAGTTATGAAGACGCGTAAGCAAGGAAAATAGCAAGTTAGAGCCTGGGTCCAAAATAGTATCTTGGCAACCGTTCACGCATGCTCAAAAAAGAAATATCGAGTTTGTTGGCAGAGCCCACTTTCCCCCGAAGCCCGTGTAGGTCGGAAAGGGGCTCTGACTTGCAGGGTACACCATCACCATCATCACCACCAACATCACCGTATACATGTAGTGCATGGGGTACGTTTGCGAGCATGGTGTAATGTTACTTCGTGTAACGGATAGTAGACGTTCATCACACTCAAATATTCAAAAAAAGAAAACAAATTCGGTGCCTCAAACAAGGATTAGACGGATCAGAATGACCAGACGTTTGGTGGACGTTCGTCAAGCTCAATTACTCAGAAAAGATTTATGAACCTCAGACAGGGTCTGGTTAGCAGGTTGCAGGTTCGAACCACTGAACTCTATATACAAATGGATGGGCCATTGGGCCGGATTTTGCGTGCCAGTTGTATGATGACGTGACCACTACCCAAGATGGCTGTCACTGAAGTTCATAGCTTTCGTAGATTGAAAACAGACAAAAAGAGTTATTTTAAGAAAATTTAAACGAAGGTAAGGACACAAGAAATACTGAATAAGGTTTAAGACGTTAATTTCTTGTATTTATTTGTGTTACTGAGCTATAAAACCTTTACATTTCGTTGTTTTTTTACAGTGCCGACAACGAAGAAACTTCACGATAATATAAACTGAAAAACAGACTATAAAATTCAATTCCAAGTCTTTTATAGTAATCTTAATGCCTTAACAATATTTCGTGTTGTGTACTTGCTATCGTTTGACTGTATTTGTTGTTAAACAGTGAAAACTAAACGAACCGGCATCTGTTGTTTGCTTTACGGCTTTTCTGACTCCCCCAGC
>OZ036015.1:4398825-4423825 GCA_964035015.1 Corallium rubrum
ACCTCCCCACATCCACCCCCAAAAAATGTTCCTTAGTAAAACGTTTCCCCCATCTATAACGTTTTCCCCATCAGTAAAACGTTTTCCCCATCTATAACTCTAGGCACCAACTGTGATCGTGACAAGCACTGTTCCACAACCTAACACTACTGTCGTCACTAACCAGACCAGCCAAGGACAACCAATGGCTTACGGACAAGCTGCCTATCCCGGCACAGCACAACAGCCTCCAGCGCACCGGACGGCGAAATCAATCCAGGAGCCCAATACGTCGAAAAGCAATGAAAACCAATTCTGTATTCCACTTTTGAGTAAAACCATAAACATGGATAGTTGAGTGTTGAGTTTAGAAAACATCAAGAAGTTTTAAATATGTTTTTAGTGAAGTATTCAACGAGCAGTTTAAAGTGTTTATAAAACACAAATTAAGTTTGTCTTATTTGAAAGAACACTTAAAATGACAAAGTACCACCTTTTGCAGTTTTTCGTTTCCTTGCTTCGTTCTTGAGATATTTCAGTTTGTTTGATATGTAAATTAAACATCTTGACGTCACATGTGCATAATGAGTTATCGGAAAAGGTTATATATCGTTGCTATTATTAAATTAAATTAATTCGAAAGAAGCGTGTGGGTGTGTTTCTCTCACAACACCAAACATGTAGAATTTTCAAGTGATTATATTTGATAATAGCAAAGATATATAACCTTCTCTGATAATTCATTATCTTTGCTATTATCAATTATAAAATAACCGGAAGTAAATGAACGACAACACGCACTCTGATTGGCTATTGAGTCAAACAATCGTGCCATTATAACTCCATAACGGCACGGCACACGAGATACTTCGCGACGATTTTGTCGTTTTTGATGAATTTTATGTGGATTTAATCATCAACAAAAGTCAAAAATTACTTGGATATATGTCTAATCATGTAATTAACACAGCAGAATGTTTTCAGTGCAACTTTAAGTGTATTTTCATCGCTAAAATCCCCGACGTGTTGCACTGGGCCACGCATGGCGCTAAATGGTAACAAACTCGTCCTGAGACAGGTAATCTGTTTTTTTGCTTACTTTTCTTGGGTTTATTGACAATTTAAAGTCATTATTTTATAAAAGAAATAAAAAAGTTAGTCGCTGTGCGATCATCGAGTTATAATGCACTTGAGAAGCTAGTAAAACACTCGGCTATCGCCTCGTGCTTTACACGCATCTCTCGTGCATTATAACTCGATAATCGCACGCGACACGTTTTTTATTTCTTAAATAAAATCACTTGAAAATTCGACATGTTTGGTGTTGTGGAAGAAACACGCTCACACGCTTCCTTCGAATTAATTTAATTTGATAATAGCAAAGATTTTCAACCTTCTCGGATAACTCATTATATGTAACGTCAAGTTGTTAAATTTGCATATCAAATAAACTAAAATATGTCAACAACGAAGCAAGGAAACGAAAAACTGCAAAAGATGTTACTCTATCATTTTAAGTGTTCTTTCAAATAAGACAGACTTAATTTTCGCCTCATATGCATTTTTAAAATTTTTTACTTTTGTACTTTTTAAACGTAATCTAATGTAACCTTGATTGTAATGTTAATTAATTGTATTCTATATTACAGTTAATAATTAACTCCTACTGTATTGATTTATAATCTGTTGTACTACAATTAATTAATAAATTTTAATTAATTAATAAACTTTTCAGAAGATAGTTTTTTCAATGCTACGTATTTTTGGTGCAAAGCGCTCAAAACAATTTTCGTCTTTTTAGCTTTCCCCGCTCAAGATCTCTTACTTTATTACAACAAGACGCCTGGTCAGGCGTTCACTCGGGCTACTGCAAAATCACGCGCAGGTTGTCACATGCAGTACTAAGATCTAAAGCCGCCGTCTAAACACATTCAGGTCACAGACAAAAGTCAAAACACAATCCAATCTCCGATAGAAAACGCAATTTGCAATACACGAAACACGATTGCCTGTAACGTATTTCTTCGGGTATTAAACATCAACATAGCTAGCGACACTACTGACCAATATCAAACTATGTCTGTGAACACGCAAAACACATCCGAGACGAGAAAGACTTGATCAGACTCTGATCATCAGACAGTAGGAAAGCTAAGAAAGAAAGCATTATTTCCACACATGTACAGCGTTCATATGTCAAGTCTCTTCGGGTATTAAATATCAACACAGCTTCATGTATACGGCGTGTGAGATCGTAAGCGTATATAATATCAAGATACTTGCCAGCGACATTACTGACCAATAACTATGTCTGTGAAAACACAAAACACATCCGAGAGGAGAAAGACTTGATCAGACATCAGGAAAGCAAAGAAAGAAAGCATTTGGCATGCACGCATCAGTTTCGCAAAGTCTTATTATGTTTGTCTTGATCGAGACGGCGGAATAAGTTAAATGCGCACTTGACTTGAGCCTGTGGTTTCTGATTAGAGAGGCCTGCGGAATAGGCTAAGAGCGTGACACAGAAGGAAAAAAACCAAAAAAAAACCCCGAGCCGAAACCTAGACTCGTCTACCTGCGGTAGCCTGAGTAACAATAGAGTTGAAGTTTGCGGACATACGTATGTTTTTGGCTCGATTCAGGCTCATTTTAGCCCGAGCCGAAGGCGAGGGTTAAAATTAGCTCTGAGAAGGGCCAGAAACATATTTATGCACAAGAACATCAACTCTATTATTATTATAATAATTTTAGTAAGCATTTGGAAGAAAATCAAAGAGTGCAGTAAGCAGTATCTTGAACAGTGCCGCCATCCCCATCCACCAGCGTGTATTTCATTACAATAAATATTTACATAACTCTTCTCAAATTATTAATAATTCACGAGGAAAACATAGTGGAAATCAGTTACCGAGACGTTGTTGTAAAATGCAGAGAGCCGTCGATTATCCTGATTATCCACTCGAGAGCCGTGGATAATCAGGATACCCACTCGGTTATCGCCTCGTTTTTTTTAACACACTTCTCAGTGTTTTCAAATTAGATAATAAAAGGCTTCTCGTGTATGATTTATTATATAAATTTCAAGTAAACTTGGCAGAAAAATGCAACATTTGTCATCAAAACAATCTTTGCTTCAAAGTATTACCAAGAAAAGTATACAATTCCATAAACAACATACCAATAGTGATTTACGACTGTTAAAACTGATAGGCTCAGATCACCGGGCTAAAATATATATTTTCACCCGCTAAATTCTCCATTTTAGCCCACAAAATACAGCACAATGCCCGAGAAAATTATTATAATGTCGAACTTATTCAGTCAATATACTTTTTAACTGTATTTGGGGATTGAAAAACAAACTGAAAGAAGCAAATTTCCATAATTATGAATGTAGCTATGCTATAAAAATGTTGAATCCGCATATTCACAGTAATCAAAGCAAAATTATCTAGTTAAAATATGAATTAATTAATTGCCTTTACTATTATTGTCTCCTACTTCTTGAGGGGCACCCACAATCCAGTTACATATACGTCAGTGATTCCTACCTCAATACAGTAATCTTGACTTTTCTTGACTTACAACTTTGAGTCTTTTGCAATTCCCATATTCTCCTGATTAGAAACAAGAAAACTTGTTAATAATTATTACTTAAATATGCATGTAATAGAGCAAAGTAAAAAGGTGGTCAACTGGCAAGATTTTTAGCAACAAAATACTGCATGACGTTTCGTGTCAAGGGGCTTATAGTTAGGTTTATAGCTAGAGTTATAAAGTTAGAGAGTTATAGAGTAAAAGTTATAAAGTAAGAGTTATAAAGTTAGAGTTATAGAGTTAGAGTTTTAAAGTTAGAGTTATAAAGTTAGAGTTATAAAGTTAGAGTTATGAAGTTAGAGTTATAAAGTTAGAGTTATAAAGTTAGAGTTATAAAGTTAAAGTTATAAAGTTAGAGTTATAAAGTTAGAGTTATAAAGTTAGAGTTATAAAGTTAGAGTTATAAAGTTAGAGTTATAAAGTTAAAGTTATAAAGTTAGAGTTATAAAGTTAAAGTTATAAAGTTAGAGTTATAAAGTTAGAGTTATAAAGTTAGAGTTATAAAGTTAGAGTTATAAAGTTAAAGTTATAAAGTTAGAGTTATAGAGTTAAAGTTATAGAGTTAGGGAGTTATAAAGTTAGAGTTATAAAGTTACGGAGTTATAGACTTAGAGTTATAAAATTAGAATTATAAAGATAGAGTTATAAAGTTTAGAATTATAAAATTAGATTATAAAGTTAGAGTTATAAAGTTAGAGTTATAAAGTTAGAGTTATAAAGTTGGAGTTATAGAGTTAGAGTTAGAGTTATAAAGTTAGAGTTATAAAGTTAAAGTTATAAAGTTAGAGTTATAAAGTTAGAGTTATAAAGTTAAAGTTATAAAGTTAGAGTTATAAAGTTAGAGTTATAAAGTTAGAGTTATAAAGTTAGAGTTATAAAGTTAGAGTTATAAAGTTAGAGTTATAAAGTTAGAGTTATAAAGTTAGAGTTATAAAGTTAGAGTTATAAAGTTAGAGTTATAAAGTTAAAGTTATAAAGTTAGAGTTATAAAGTTAGAGTTACAAAGTTAAAGTTATAAAGTTAGAGTTATAAAGTTAGAGTTATAAAGTTTAGAATTATAAAGTTAAAGTTATAAAGTTAGAGTTATAAAGTTAGAGTTATAAAGTTAGAGTTATAAAGTTAGAGTTATAAAGTTAGAGTTATAAAGTTAGAGTTATAAAGTTAGAGTTATAAAGTTAGAGATATAAAGTTAGAGTTATAAAGTTAGAGTTATAAAGTTAGAGTTATAAAGTTAGAGTTATGAAGTTAGAGTTATAAAGTTAAAGTTATAAAGTTAGAGTTATAAAGTTAGAGTTATAAAGTTAAAGTTATAAAGTTAGAGTTATAAAGTTAAAGTTATAAAGTTAGAGTTATAAAGTTAGAGTTATAAAGTTAAAGTTATAAAGTTAGAGTTATAAAGTTAGAGTTATAAAGTTTAGAATTATAAAGTTAAAGTTATAAAGTTAGAGTTATAAAGTTAGAGTTATAAAGTTAGAGTTATAAAGTTAGAGTTATAAAGATAGAGTTATATAGTTAAAGTTATACAGTTAGAGTTATAGAGTTAGAGTTATAGAGTTATAAATTTAGAGTTATAAAGTTAGAGTTATAAAGTTAGAGTTATAAAGTTAGAGTTATAAAGTTAGAGTTATAAAGTTAGAGTTATAAAGTTAAAGTTATAAAGTTAGAGTTATAAAGTTAGAGTTATAAAGTTAAAGTTATAAAGTTAGAGTTATAAAGTTAGAGTTATAAAGTTTAGAATTATAAAGTTAAAGTTATAAAGTTAGAGTTATAAAGTTAGAGTATAAAGTTAAGTTATAAAGTTAGAGTTATAAAGTTAGAGTTATAAAGTTAGAGTTATAAAAGTTAAAAGTTAGAGTTATAAAGTTAGAGTTATAAAGTTAGTTAAAGTTAGAGTTATAAAGTTAGAGTTATAAAGTTAGAGTTATAAAGTTAGAGTTATAAAGTTAGAGTTATAAAGTTAGAGTTATAAAGTTAGAGTTATAAAGTTAAAGTTATAAAGTTAGAGTTATAAAGTTAGAGTTATAAAGTTAGAGTTATAAAGTTAGAGTTATAAAGTTAGAGTTATAAAGTTAGAGTTATAGAGTTATAAAGTTAGAGTTATAAAGTTAGAGTTATAAAGTTAGAGTTATGAAGTTAGAGTTATAAAGTTAAAGTTATAAAGTTAGAGTTATAAAGTTAGAGTTATAAAGTTAAAGTTATAAAGTTAGAGTTATAAAGTTAAAGTTATAAAGTTAGAGTTATAAAGTTAGAGTTATAAAGTTAAAGTTATAAAGTTAGAGTTATAAAGTTAGAGTTATAAAGTTTAGAATTATAAAGTTAAAGTTATAAAGTTAGAGTTATAAAGTTAGAGTTATAAAGTTAGAGTTATAAAGTTAGAGTTATAAAGATAGAGTTATATAGTTAAAGTTATACAGTTAGAGTTATAGAGTTCGAGTTTTAGTTATAGAGTTATAAAATTATATTTATAGAGTTAGAGTTATAAAGTTAGAGTTATAAAGTTAGAGTTATAAAGTTAGAGTTATAAAGTTAGAGTTATAAAGTTAAAGTTATAAAGTTAGAGTTATAAAGTTAGAGTTATAAAGTTAAAGTTATAAAGTTAGAGTTATAAAGTTAGAGTTATAAAGTTAGAGTTATAAAGTTAGAGTTATAAAGTTAGAGTTATAAAGTTAGAGTTATAAAGTTAGAGTTATAAAGTTAGAGTTATGAAGTTAGAGTTATAAAGTTAGAGTTATAAAGTTAGAGATATAAAGTTAGAGTTATAAAGTTAGAGTTATAAAGTTAGAGTTATAAAGTTAGAGTTATGAAGTTAGAGTTATAAAGTTAAAGTTATAAAGTTAGAGTTATAAAGTTAGAGTTATAAAGTTAAAGTTATAAAGTTAGAGTTATAAAGTTAAAGTTATAAAGTTAGAGTTATAAAGTTAGAGTTATAAAGTTAAAGTTATAATGTTAGAGTTATAAAGTTAGAGTTATAAAGTTTAGAATTATAAAGTTAAAGTTATAAAGTTAGAGTTATAAAGTTAGAGTTATAAAGTTAGAGTTATAAAGTTAGAGTTATAAAGATAGAGTTATATAGTTAAAGTTATACAGTTAGAGTTATAGAGTTCGAGTTTTAGTTATAGAGTTATAAAATTATATTTATAGAGTTAGAGAGGTATAGTATTAGAGGTATAGTATTAAAGTTATAGTTATAGAGTTAGAGTTACAAAATTAGATTTATAGATTTATATAGTTAGAGTTATAGAGTTGTAGAGTGTTTGCATCAGCCCGTCTATTTTCAAACTATTTTATGAGCCATAAGATTAAGAAACGCGTCATCACGTCAAAGTCAGGTGAGCATGGCATGATATCTCAACATGTTAACTGACCAATCCCAGCTTAAGACATAACCTAAGTTATAATTAACTATAATGTATATCATGACTAAAATTAATTCATTCTTAATGTGGCTAAATGTAATTTAGGCAAGGTAAAAAAGGAGACAATGCTATGTAGTCAGCAGACACTCACTATAATATGTGGGTATTATCTCGGCTCTCATCAAAGTCTTGTCAGCGTGGTCTGAGCTTGACTGGTTTTGCGGGCGCTGCTCATTGAGTTAATACGGGGGGATTCTCGCTTTGCATTGTGTTGACCCACCCACCCACTCCTGATAGAATGCAAGGTAAGTATATATATTTCCACTGCTTGACAGTGTGACTGGTGCCTGGAAGTGGGCTGTGGCGGGGTTGCCATGATTACCTCTGATCAGGGGTCGCATCCCCCCTGGGGCTTGGCATCTATCCTCCAATAATAAAAATAATAATAATAATAATCTGTTTATTGAACCGCATTGCAGTATTAAACTGAATTACATGGCATAATAGAAATATCTACATATATACTATTGTCAACTAAGAGCGAGCGTGGTCTTGGTCTCTATGGATTTGTACCGACCTTGCCTGGAACAAACAAGTTAACGAACAATGTGTACGTGCTAACAAATCATTAGGATACATTAGGAGAAATACCAGAAACATCCAATATACATCAGTTAGGAGAACAATCTACTTAGCACTCATACGCTCTCACTTTGGTTTTGCAACGCAAGTCTGGGCTCCTCAATCTATTGATCTAATTGTAAAATTAGAACGAACTCAAAGGCGTACCACAAAGTACATACTTAACTTACCATTTACTTGTGCAGTTAAATACTCATCCAGACTATTATCACTATCTTTACTCCCAATCTGTTATTGGCACGAATACTTGGACATGGTACACTACTTCAAAGTTACTCATGGTTTAATCGACTCATCATATCTTCCGCTTATTAAAAACACTACCAGGTACACCAGATCATCCAGAAGCAACACCAGTACACCTAAGTACGTAGTTCCACGAAGCAAAACGACAACACACCAAAGATCGTTTTGGGAAAGATCAACTAGAACTTGGAACATTCTAAGTGATAAGTTAGACTTAAGCATGATTAGTCTTAATTTATTTAAGTCTGTAATGTTTAATTACTATTTCACTGCCTTGGAGAAAATGTATGACTATGAAGATCCACGTACATTTAAGACGATCTGTCCAAGATGCAACAACTCACGGACCCTATTAGGCCCAATAAACTGTTGTTATTAGAACTGTAATTATTCTTTTATTGAAAATTTTCTATATTTATTGTTTTCAGTCTTTTTTAGTGTTATTATTTTCAGTATTTATGTACATAATTAGATGGCAAAGCTAATAAAAAAATTAGAAAGTTGAAGGTTTGATAGACGCTCTAACCATTGAGCTACTGAGGCTCAGTGTTCTTTCAACGTTTCGGGAATACAAAATGACCGATTTGTCGCAAACACGAGACCGAGTTGGGAGAATTCGAAAGTTTAAGCGACGGTCTCTATACAGAGACTTTCAAATTCTCCCAAAACACACTCGAACAGATGACGCCATTTTCTTAGAAGCCGGCCGTGACGTCACAACACGTGAAAGAAACCACGCGCTAACTGACCAACCAGAGCGAGCGTGGGACGTCACCTGGGCTACGATTGGCTAGAATTCTTGCTACGCCGTAGGGTTAAATTCATTTCCTCATTCTTCAAGTTTCTCATTTTAATCTTCGTTCAACAGTGCGTACTTTCGTTTAGCTGGCCACACGAAGACTCCCGCGCTCTCTCTATTCGAAGCATTTCAGAGCTTGAAACAGTACAATTGATTTCAAATGGCGCTCGTGACAGAACAAACAGCGCGTTCGTCCCTCGTCATCGGAATTATCGAGTTGGTGTTTGGCGTAATCGCTGTTATCTGTGGAATCGTTTCCGTCAGCAAGTTGAGCAGTCCAGCCGCCACGACGATTGGCATGTGGGCATTCTACGTAAGTAGCACTCATAATATAACGGACGTTTGGTAGACGTTCATCAAGCTCAATTACTCATATAAGATTTCCGTGCCCCAGACAGGGTTCGAACATGCAACCTTCTAACGACCAGTTAGGCCCTGTTTACACGAAGCGGATTGACAGTCCAATCGGAACAAAAAACGCGAGTGAAGTCAATCCCGGCACATATCTGTTTACAAGGAGAATCCGATCTGCTTGGAACATTGTTTTCGGTTTTCGAACACTATTTTCTGTGCTTCCCTCACTGTCTGGCATTTAGTACGACACGCACTAACTTCGCTCAAGCGTATCAAGTTATTTTCAAGTCAAACCGTGTTTAGATGAATCAGGTTGGAAACATTCAAGCCGATTCAAGCTTAAATTTAAAGTCAATCCACTCCACTGCGTGGATTGACTTCAACCATTCGTTTCGATCAGATCAAAAACTTTCAATCTTCTTTATGTAAACACAACAAAGAGAAAAAATTAACATAGGAGATTTGACTTGAACTGATTCAATCCATTCATTGAGCTAGAGAGCTTGTAAATTCATGTGCTTCAAAAGTGGTAACGTTTTCATACTTAGATGTAGTTGAAGTGATGAGTTGTAGCGTATATATGTGGTATGTTTGTGAGCTTGGTGTATTAATGTACATCTCATATTAGGAAGCACATACCAGTATGAATTAACAAGCTTAATTTGCTCTCCATCTGAGCCTCGGTAGCTCAGTGGTTGGAGCGTCTAACAGGACATTAGAAGGTTGTACACATGTGTAACCTTCACTCACCATCGGAGTCCAAGTAGCTCAAAGGTTAGAGTGTCTAACTCGGTGGTCATTAGAAGGTTGAAGGTTGTGTAAATTCTAAGGTTGTGTAAATTCATAGTTATAATGTGCTTCTAAGCGCTGGCGTTTGCATAGGAGATGTAGTTAAAATGAAAAGTTGTACGTATACATGTAGTGTATGTGGTTCATTTGTGAGCTTGGTGTAATGGAACATACGTTTGGTAGACGTTCATCAAGCTCAATTACTCAGAAAATGATTCTGAGCCGCAGACAGTGATCAAACCTGCAACCTTGTAATGACCAGTTAGACGCTCTAACCATTGAGCTACTGAGGCTCTGACGGAGAGCTAAGGTTGTCAATTCATGCCCCTAAGCGGCAGAGCGTTTGCATTATGAGATGTAGTTCAAAAGATGAGTTGTACGTATACATGTAATGTATGTGGTAGGTTTGCGAGCTTGGTGTAATGGAACAGACGTTTTATGTTAGACCTTCGTCAAGCTCGAATACTCGCTCTAATTGATTCCTCGGCGTTGGATAATATTTTATAAGATACGCTGTTTTCTTTTCTTCTTTTGAAAACTCAGCAGGATAGCCGAAAAATGCATTCGCAACGTAGCAGGTGGGGAATCCAATATAGTTTTAGCTACAATCGAAATATAGTAAGGTTAGATATGCTGCCGAAACAGAGAACGTAGGAGTCTAACGTTTCGAGCGAAGGCCCTTCGTCAGAGAGAAACGTTTCTCTGAAGAAGGGCCTTCGCTCGAAACGTTAGACTCCTTCGTTCTCTGTTTCGGCAGTATATCTAACCTTACTATATTTCGACTGTTGTTTCTACACTGCCTACGCAGCACGCTACTTTTATTATAACTTTATTTATACTGGATAACTCTATCAGTCATATTTAAACTGTTCTCTCTAGAGGTCCAGTAAGAACCATCCCTCATTGATCCAGTGTTACTACAGAAGGAAACTGGAGTAAACTAAACTAACTTTATTTATACTGGATAACTCTATCAGTCATATTTAAACTGTTCTCTCTAGAGGTCCAGTAAGAACCATCCCTCATTGATCCAGTGTTACTACAGAAGGAAACTGATAACCCTATTAGTCATATCTAAACTGTTCTCTCTAGAAGTCTAGTAAAGACCATCCCTTCATTGATCCAGTGTTACTACAGAAGGAAACTGATAACCCTATTAGTCATATCTAAACTGTTCTGAACAGTTTAACTTCTCTCTAGAAGTCTAGTAAAGACCATCCCTTCATTGATCCAGTGTTACTACAGAAGGAAACTGATAACCCTATTAGTCATATCTAAACTGTTCTGAACAGTTTAACTTCTCTCTAGAAGTCTAGTAAAGACCATCCCTTCATTGATCCAGTGTTACTACAGAAGGAACTGGAGTAAACTAAACTAACTTTCTCTCTGACGAAGGGCCTTCGCTCGAAACGTTAGACTCCTACGTTCTCTGTTTCGGCAGTATATCTAACCTTACTATATTTCGACTGTTGTTTCTACACTGCCTACGCAGCACGCTACTTTTATTATAACTTTATTTATACTGGATAACTCTATCAGTCATATTTAAACTGTTCTCTCTAGAGGTCCAGTAAGAACCATCCTTCATTGATCCAGTGTTACTACAGAAGGAAACTGATAACCCTATTAGTCATATCTAAACTGTTCTCTCTAGAAGTCTAGTAAAGACCATCCCTTCATTGATCCAGTGTTACTACAGAAGGAAACTGATAACCCTATTAGTCATATCTAAACTGTTCTGAACAGTTTAACTTCTCTCTAGAAGTCTAGTAAAGACCATCCCTTCATTGATCCAGTGTTACTACAGAAGGAACTGGAGTAAACTAAACTAACTTTCTCTCTGACGAAGGACCTTCGCTCGAAACGTTAGACTCCTACATTCTCTGTTTCGGCAGTATATCTAACCTTACTATATTTCGATTGTTGTTTCTACACTGCCTACGCAGCACGCTACTTTTATTACAGTTTAAGCTACTCTGGCTTAGACTGCATTCACAGAAGGCAGTCTAAGTCGGTATAGAAAATAAACGGTAAAATATTGTTACGTTCACACGAATCCGTCATAAGTTAACGACGCTTTGAAGGACTCTGGAACCTTCTGGTGTCAACATGTCCTCCTACCTAGAATTACCAATAATCAGTAAGTGTGAAAAGTCCCACCTCTCAGACCCCTACTGTTTTTTAGTTATGCAATTTTGTCTACAATTACCAATTGGTAATTGTAGACAAAATTGCATAACAAAAAAACCAGTAGGGGTCTGAGAGGTGGGACTTTTTCCCCGGAGGGTTGTGGTTAGGTTTAGGGCCACCAGGGGTTTGTGGGTTAGGGTTAGGGATGCCGGGGGTTGTGGTTAGGTTTAGGGTAAGGTTTAAGGTTGGGGTGTGGGGGTTGGGAATTAGTTTTTAAAATTAACGATTATTGGTAATTCTAGGCATTTCGCACTTACTGATTATTGGTAATTCTAAGGTAGCCGAGGATATGCTGCTGGTGTAGTGGTGTACATCAAGTGTTTCAATGCTGTGCGCTGTTTAAATAGCCGTATCTCGTTAAAAGTAAATGGAAACGAGGAGCAATTCAAAAAATATTATCCCACCAAAGTGTATAGTGCGTTCTAGGTTTACAATTGTAGTCTTTCTGTTAGGAACTCTCCTTACTGACTTAATCTTGTCCTATTTACACTGGCTAGTCATTGTTGTAATGTTCAAACAGCAGCACAAGGGTTTAGTATAAGCTTTCCGAAGTCTTCTGTACGTTCACACGACAACGCCAAGGGTTCAATTTTCATCTCGCTCCATCTAGAAACCGTTTTCAAAACGCTCCGGTTAGAGCGCCGGTTTCACACAATTTCTATCCAGTGCCGTGTGAACGCAACGGCGCTTTGTGACTTTTTAGCGCCGTTTTCAACTCGCTCCGGACTCGTGTAAACGGGGTCTTATTAAACTGAACGCCACTTAAGGACTTTCCGTAATTCATCTTGCGATGTTTTGACACTAAAGGCAGGTGGCTTGATCCAGGGTTATCTACGGTGGCCCAGAGGTGCAATACACAAACGCAAAACCAAATACACAAACGCAAATTCAAATACACAAACGCAAAACCCAATACACAAACGCAAAACCAAATACACAAACGCAAAACCAGATACACAAACGCAAAACCAAATACACAAACGCAAAACTGAATACACAAACGCAAATTCAAATACACAAACGCAAAACCAAATATATAAACGCAAATTCAAATACACAAACGCAAAACTCATACACGGACGCAAAACCCAATACACAAACGCAAAACAGAATACACAAACGCAAAACTGAATACACAAACGCAAAACCAAATACACAAACGCAAAACCAAATATCAGTTCATGCAATTTACATACAATATAAACAATACTCGTCTCAAAAGGTCACTGTCTGGCAGAGAATCATGGAAGAAACGATTAGATATTATTTTGAAAAAAATTACCAGTATAAAACCATTTTAAACTTTTTGGATAAATTTCATGATATACAAATATCTAAGAGAACTCTTATTAATAAACTGAAAGAATATGGACTGAACCGAAGAGGAAACGCTGCTAATCGTGAACAGGTAAGAGAATGTATTCAACGAGAACTTGATGGCAGTGGTCAACTTCTAGGTTACCGAGCAATGTGGAGAAGGATACAGACCAAGTATGGTATACGCACTCCTCGTTTATTAGTTCAAACTATTCTTAGTGAACTCAATCCCGAGGGGTCGAGATTAAGGAGAGCCCATCGACTTCAAAGAAGAAGATACCTAAACCCTGGCCCAAATTACTGCTGGCATGCTGACGGGTATGATAAACTAAAACCATTCGGTTTTCCCATACATGGGTGCATTGATGGTTTTAGTAGGCGTATCATGTGGCTTGTAGTTACCAGAACCAACAACAACCCTCATGTTGTTGGAAAGCTTTTCCTCGATTGCATAAAACGACAACAAAGCTGTCCTACAATATTCAGAACAGACAAAGGGACGGAGAACGGGATAATGGCTGCTGCCCAAAGTTTTTTGCGCCGCGATCACCTAGATTCGTTATCAGGAGTGAAAGCTCATCGTTACGGCTCGTCTCATAGCAACCAACGAATCGAAGCATGGTGGGCTATGCTCCGTCGTTCATGGTCATCATGGTGGATAAATTTTTTAAAGATCTTGTCGCCAAGGGGGTACTCGACACCAGTAATAAACTCCATCTGGAGTGTCTTTGGTTTTGCTTTATTGGTGTCTTAAAGAGAGGCCTAGATGAAAGTAGAGAATCGTGGAATGACCATTATGTCAGAAAATCACGCTATTACACCGCTCATGGTATTCCAAATCAGCTTTTCTTTTTGCCTGAATCTGTGGGAGCTATAGATCATAAAAAGCCATATGTAGAAGCAGATTTGCAAGAGATTGAGCGTCACGTTACTGTACCAGCTGAAGATGAATCCCACAATATTTATCAAGAATACTTTGCTTACAGTTCTGGTATGCTAGGGTTACAAGAGCCTCAGAATTGGAGAGAAAGCCTGGAGATGTTTCAACGATTGACTGAAATAGCCGAGTGATTTTAACGGATTGTTCTAGTTTTGATAGTTTACCGGGTCCAATATTAATACAGTAAAGTCTTGTTAGCGGATTTTTACTGTAAGTTGAACTGTTACATGTTTGTAAAAAGACTTATACCTGTATATAAGAATGTTAAAAAGCGTTTAGTAAAAACGTTTTTATACTTAAACCCTTCCACATGGACAAACTCCAGTTCTCAGGGCAATTGTTGCTCGCGAAAGAAGACTATCTGGCCTGCGAGTGAACTGTAAAATAGTATTTTTGTTCATGAGTTTTCATATAAACTATTGCATGAATAATTTTAGGGTACTAAGGATAGTGTTGCCCGAATAACTATGAAAGCTGAAAGATTTCGGTAGCTAAGAAACTAATTAAGAAGAGACTCTATATAGAAAGAGTAATATCAGGACAAAAATTAGTGCTGTGAACGCAAACTGCAGCGGCGCACGTGCATGGAATTGCGCACCGGCGTTAGGAAGCACGGGGATATGGGGGCTGCAGCCCCCCTGAAATTCCGAAATGGGGGCTCAAAGAAACATGACGATTTTCAGCGGGCTCCCTAACCCAAAACATTTTCCTACGCCTCTGTTGTGCATGGTAGTATGAAAAACATTGCTAATTTGTTATTTTGAAAAACTCGAGGAAGAGTCTTTACCAGTTGATGTTTGGTTGAATTCACCACTATGACCAGTTAATTTCATGTAGTTATTATATTAACATTCGTAAGTTCATTTAATAATTACATGTTACATGAAATTGCCAGGGGTTTCACCTCACAGAGTAATTATTTGGAAATTGCCCTCGTCCCGGACCACTTTTTGGCGGGAAGCTTCAAAATGGCTGAATGTAGGAAACGAAAATTTCATGTGACATAATTAATTAAGAATTACGTTTTTTTTTCGTGCAATTTTGGGGATAAATAGCCCTCGTTAGTTTTAAAAAACATTAGAATTGCTCTCACTTCGTTCGGGCAACGTTTTTGAAAACGAACTTGGGCTATTTATCCCAAATTGCCCTCAGAAACATGCATGTAATTACTAGTACTAGAAATTACTATCGCAAGTGAAGTGCTGCCTCAAGTGGGACGAAAACCCTGATTAGTTTCCTGATGTTTTACGAAATTCCCAATATAAGCCCTGAGTATATATTAAAACAGCGTCGTGTTGTAGCCACCAAGCATATGATACAATGGATCGTTTTCACTTACGTGATCGGTGGCCCCGTTGGGGTGGTGAAATAATACGAAATATTTGAATAAGAATAGAGTTAAATTCACATAGGATAAAGATTGTGCACCAATATGGCCGCCATGTCATTGTTTCTGTGCACCAATTCAATATATGCCGCCGTGACGTCAGATGAAAGCCAAGAATACGCTGCGGTCAGTGGTTACATAATTGCAGTCAGGCATAACCGCATGTTTTATACTTTTATTAGCTTTTAAAGTACTTAGTTTGGAAGGATGCAATCCCCGGTGGGTATCTCGGGCCGGCAATCATTCCAGCTAAGGTGGCGAGCCAGTAAGTTCGGCAATCATCTTGTGCTAAAAGCACATACAAGGTCGTAGGAGAAAGGCTCGACAGAACCACTCGTGAGCGGTGGAAACTGAACCCGGGGACCGGGCACAGGTATTGCATCAGCCTGCTAATCTGATCCTGTAAATCGCTAGAGTGTGATTCTTAAGTGAGCCACGCGTGCGAACAGCCAATATGACTCGCATAAAAGGTTTGAAGCACACAAACAGCATAGTTATTGCTTAAACCCTATTAACTTTTTTGTTACAATAGCAAGTCTTATGTCAATCTAAAAAAGTTAACGAAAACTAGCATGCAAACAGTAACTTTAAAACTGAAAGTAAAACAGAACGTCTAGGATACATGTACATTGTCGAAACGTCATGTAGCAATGGTCTACATGTATTACATACAGCAAAATCAAATGATATTGAATGACCAAGCGCTTTTTTCTTGAAGAATAGCGGAGAATTCTTCTACTAGTTCATTGTAGCACTGGTAAGTACTGGGAATCTCAAGCAACGGACCACAAGTATGAGCAATTGGTCGACGTGACAAACCATCCAGCTGAGTAAAAGAAACTTCGATCTGCGTTCCTTGAAGAAGAACACTTGCACCGGTCGTAAACTGGAGAAATGCTAAGACATTTCCTTCAAGCGATTTCACAAACCGCTTCAAGTGCTCAAAGATGTTTCTCTCCGCATCATTGATGGGGGAAGCATGTAGTATTTTGACAACTTTCTTAGGCGTTGGTTTCTTTTCTTCGTAAAAGGCATATAGATTTTCTGCACTCTGAAAATGATCATACGCTTTGAGGGATTGTAGAATCGGACTCCAACAATCGGATACATAGCGAGGCCTCTGGATTAGCTCTTGGTGCGCCAATTGACAAAAGATACTCTGAATGTTCTCTTCGTTAGGAATTCGATAGCATCTGTAGCTACTCAGTAATTCCATCAAGTCAGAGTTATCAGGCAGGTTGTCTCGATTTTGCAAACAGCAATCCATCGTTTCCTTCTCATCTGCTGAAACATACATTTTGAAACTTTTCAACAGAAATTCTTCTGAAATGCTACCGTCACCCAAAATACAGCTAGAGATAAACGTAGGTGACAGAGCAAGAGGAAAGATCCCTTCTTTGCAATATCCATAGAGTAAAACTCTTCCGATGGCTTTCCACTCGCGTTCCTGGTAGTCATGACGAATTACAGGAACCTTTGATGATGCTCCAATTGCCAACGATTGTAGAAATAAAACCCAGAATTCGGTCAAAACGTCCCTCAAACCCCCTCTTCCTTCACCTTCTTCTTCATTACCGTTACTGTCTACGACTTTAATAAATAATGACGAAATAAGAATATTGGGGTCGGAAAAGGCGTTGATCAAATCTTTTAAAAGAGTTGAGCGATGGATGAGTAGATTAACGCATTCAAATATAAGCTCGTGTTGACCTGCTTCTGTTTGGGTTAGCATTCCTGCTTCAGGTTCGTTATCTTCTTGTAAAGTACACCCGATAGTATCAGCTAAAGAAAAGAAAAGTTTTCTAATTGTCGAACAACATAGATACATTATAACAATCGAAATATTGTAAGGTTAGATATACTACCGAAACAAAGAACGTAGGAGTCTAACGTTTCGAGCGAAGGCCCTTCGTCAGAGAGAAGCGTAGAGAGTGTAAACAAACAACGAGCTCATATAAGGATATAAGCTCGTTTGTTTACACTCTTTACGTTTCTCTCTGACGAAGGGCCTTCGCGTGAAACGTTAGACTCCTACGTTCTTTGTTTCGGCAGTATATCTGACCTTACTATATTTCAATTGTTGTTTCAACACTGCTCACGCAGCACGCTACTTTTATTTCACTATTTGGATACGTTTATATAAATACCTAAATCAAAAACCGATCACAATCTATGCCAACATTGTATTAGTATACTGGTGATTAGGTACTCCAAGAATTTGAGCAAGTTTGCATTTTTGCATATTATACAAGTACAATAAAACAAAATTCTTATATATCAGATCAAAAAACGTATGTCAGTATACAAATAAAAAAAAAAAAATAATTACAGGGTTATAAATAATTAAACAATATGAACAGACCTTCAGCAATACTAAGTTGCAAAGGAGGTTGTAATTCAGACTCAACGAGATCAAGGATCCGGATGTCTGGAGATGTTTGTAATGTTGCATGTGCAAATCTTTCCACTGGTAGTGCTTCTGTTTTGCATTCCACTGGTAGTGGATCTTCTATTGGTGTTTGAACAAATGCTGGTTCTGCGAAATGTAGTGGTTCTTTCACATCCAATGGTTCTTCAACAATCTCATCTATTAAATCATTTCCAACTAAAAAAACGAATTATTGAAAGTAGAATGTTTCTCTGAACATAAAGTATTAATATTAGTCTTTTATACTTGTATATTTTAGTGATTATTGTCATACAAAACAGCTACATGTATGTATAGTTATTATACATTATACACGTTTCTCTCTGATGAAGGGAATTTGCTCGAAACGTTAGAAATCTACGTTCAATAGTTTTGGCAGTACTCAAACCTTACTATATAAAGTAAGAATAGTAAAAACATGTGATTACTTAGAGACCACCATCTTCTATTTCCCAGAATGCCTTGCTCTAAACATTACAAAGTCATTACAACCAACAAAATTTTAAATTGTAGTTGTACCTAAGCACAAATAATTTAAATTTGTGCTGAGAGATTGTTTTCTGTAATTTAGTTATAATAAACAGCTAAAAATTAAAAATAACAAAATCTTTGTTAGCATAGCAACTACAAAAATTTGTATATCTATTTGTTTTTTACATTTGTGAAATAGAATTTTACAGAGTTGTTTACCCAATACTATTTAATCAAACTGACTACAAAAAACTCCAACTGTGGCTACTTAAAACATGCTTAATATGGCACTATCTTAATTAATAATACAAGAAAATACCCAAAATACATTGTGGCAGGGAAAACAAAAATTAATAGCCAACTGCCAAAACAGACAGAAACAGATGTAAAGTTCAAGGACATAAAAAGATGACTTTATAGGATTTCAAAGCTTGTTATCCAGTTATTTTGCTCTTTAAAAAAATGTAAAAAAAGGACATTTCAATGTGGAGTTGCCATGGCAACACATTGATTGGTATGGTCAAGAGCATGGTATCAAAAGTTGAGTATAAAATCTGATGAAAAGTCACCAAACTTTGTGTTATTATCTTTAACCAATGAGAAGTTATCAAAAGTAAGAGGGCAGATTCCCCCTCCCCTGGTGGCCTGGCCCAGGTAGGGTTAATCTGATTATAATAAGGTAAAACATTTTTAACTTATGCATTATGAGGTCATAAGCAGCATAAACATGAAGTAGGCTTGCAACTGGAAGGGCTTAATTATAACCAAAAGGCATTTACATAAGTAGACTTCAAGGTGGAGGAGACTAATTATGACTAGGGGTGGATGAGTTAACCAAAATTGTACAATAAATCAGTCACACCTAAACACTCAAATTTGATGGAAAAAATACATTGTTTAGTTCTTACTTTCATAATCCATCATTTTACAGATGTACAAATTTACTCGGCTGTATGGCCTTCCAAGTGCATCCTTGTACTTTTCAACTGTAAAAGATTCTTTGGTTCCTGGTAAATGCAAAACCATGTCCAAATCTGGATATAACAGAATCCACTCACTATTTTCATTTTCATCATCACGAAGTTGCTTGTTGTGTGCAAGCTGTTTATCTATTCCAGCTTTCTTTACAATGACATGAGAATCTGCTTTCTTCACTTCAATTGGAAGAAGTGATCCTCTTTTTATTTTTAGGTGTTTTCCTTCCAATTCCACAACTCCAATGTTAATCTATGGTTAACAATAGATTTGTTCAATACATGTAATTATAATCACATCCTAAAATTCAAAATTAGATTGTTTTCACACGTTAAATACCGCTCATTCAAGTTACAAAGGAATTTTTGGCAAAACATGTACCTTTACAGTCTCATCCTTTTTCCCTTTCTTTGTTTGAACGAAACGATCATCAACTTTCCTTTTTCGTATACTTGCAAATGACACATCTTCAGCACCACACTTCCTTTCCAGATATTCTTTAAAAGTTGGTGGTTGGTTACCATTAAGATTTGAAGGCCCAGAGCCAGAGGTCGGCTCACTCGGCTGACCATTTGAGGACGTATTCGATTTGGATTCAGACCTACGACAACCTGCTCCACAATGTTCACAAAAATTAGCATTTTCAATCCGAGAACGACCACATATAGGACAAAACATCTAAAACAATAATATCTTATTTGAATATAATACCCTCATGAATATGCAAAGCCAAGATGACACGATTGTAGTGGTAAAAAAAGCATAAAACTTGACTTACCTTATCTATTCCTTCTTGTTTTCCACATGGCCGAAGTGCCGAACTCAGACTGTCAGAGCCCGCGTTTTCGTGGTCAGCACTTTTGCGTTTGTGTATTGGGTTTTGCGTTTGTGTATTTGGTTTTGTGTTTGTGTATTCAGATTTGCGTTTGTGTATTTGAATTTGCGTTTGTGTATTTGGTTTTGCGTTTGTGTATTTGGTTTTGCGTTTGTGTATTGGGTTTTGCGTTTGTGTATTTGAATTTGCGTTTGTGTATTTGAATTTGCGTTTGTGTATTTGGTTTTGCGTTTGTGTATTGGGTTTTGCGTTTGTGTATTTGAATTTGCGTTTGTGTATTTGAATTTGCGTTTGTGTATTTGGTTTTGCGTTTGTGTATTTGAATTTGCGTTTGTGTATTGCACCTCTGGGCCACCGTAGTTATCGTTGTCTAGACAGGTTCTATATTTGTCCTCTCTATGAGAATGCAATTTGTTAGACCTTTGTTCAAAAAAGACCTGTTTATTGAAAATGTTCTAGGGATTATAGGTGAAGGAAAATTCGAGTGTAGAATATATACATTTTAAGATCAAACCGGGACCAGTTGCGAAAAATGCAACTACACAGGCCTTCCGGCAGGAATTGAACCCACGACCTTGCGATTCTAGTGCAATGCTCTGACCGCTGAGCCACGGAGGCCGTTGCCGAGGGCTTGATCGCGAATTCTGTATACATTGAGGTGGTAATGCCAGGAGAGAATTGGGTTTATTAGAAGTAATATTGGGCATTTCACTCGATTACATAGCATGTTCTAGGGATTATAGGTGAAGGAAAATTCGAGTGTAGAATTCGTAGTTTGGTCTCAAAATGTATATATTCCACACTCGAATTTTCCTTCACCTATAATCCCTAGAACATGCTATGTAATCGAGTGAAATGCCCAATATTACTGTTTATTGAAAAGCCTTTCAAAAAGCACCGGTGTTATAGTAAGGTTATATGCCGAAATAGGGAACGTAGTAGTCTAACGATTCGAGCGAAGGCCTCATTGTTTGTTTACACTCTTTCCGTTTCTCTCTGACGAAGGGCCTTCGCCCGAAACGTTAGACTATATACTACGTTCTCTGTTTCGGCAGTATATATCTATAACCTTACTATATTTCGGAATCGAGTGAAATGCCCAATATCATTTATTATATTTCGGTTGTTGTTTCAACACTGCCTACGCAGCACGCTACTTTATTTCACTATTTAGATGAATCAGGTTGGAAACATTCAAGCAGATTAAGCTTGAATATAAAAAGTCAATCTACTCCACTCCACTGCGTGGATTGACTTTAGCCATTCGTTTCGAACAGATCGAAAACTTTCAATCTTCTTCATGTAAAAACAACAAGAAGGAACAACATGCGAGATTTGACTTAAACACTCAATCCACTTCATGCATGGTAGTGACTGACGGTATAAAGTAAATGGTTTGAACCTAGGAGTATCAGTAGATGTTTGTTGAAGTTGATCATCTATAGGTTAGTGTAGTCTAGAGAAAGACTGTTGGTGGTAGTGACTGACGTTATAAAGTAAATGGTTTGAACCTAGGAGTATCAGTAGATGTTTGTTGAAGTTGATCATCTATAGGTTAGTGTAGTCTTGAGAAAGACTGTAGGTGGTAGTGACTGACGTTATAAAGTAAATGGTTTGAACCTAGGAGTATCAGTAGATGTTTGTTGAAGTTGATTATCTAGGTTAGTGTAGTCTTGAGAAAGACTGTTGGTAGTAGTGACTGACGTTATAAAGTAAATGGTTTGAACCTAGGAGTATCAGTAGATGTTTGTTGAAGTTGATTATCTAGGTTAGTGTAGTCTTGAGAAAGAGTGTTGGTGGTAGTGACTGACGTTACAAAGTAAATGGTTTGAACCTAGGAGTATCAGTAGATGTTTGTTGAAGTTGATCATCTAGGTTAGTGTAGTCTTGAGAAAGACTGTCGGTGACAGTGCAAACAGGGCCTTACACAAAAACGGATAAAACCGACGTCAATCGCAAAGAAAACGTTTTTATTACTGGAAACGACATCTTTATAATCGCGTTTTCACAATTGAAAATGTTTTCAATTGTGCCCTTCGTCAGAGAGAAACGTAAAGAGTAAGATTTGTTTGCAATCTTTACGTTCCTCTGACGAAACGTTGGAAACTACGTTCTCAAACTCATGAATAATTCATGAGCTAATTAGCCAATCAAAAACACGTATTTCGTCACGTGCGTGAGTTGCGAAACCCCAGTAATAAACGAAAAATTGAATTAATAATTAGGAAATTAGATAATAAACGCTTTAAACAATAAAAAGCGTACATTACAACATTTCTAAATTATAAAAGCAGTCAAAACAAAGAAAACTGTATTATTACCACAATTCTAAATTATAAATGCAAAACTCAACACAGAAACCAATTAAGTTAGGTTATAAGGATGTGCAAGGTGAAAGGTACGGTTCAACATAAAATCACAGTTCATTATAGGCGCTTTGAAGTTTGTCGAGTTTCCAGACCATATCTCGATTGACTGTGCTCTCACGAAGCGACGAAGAGCGTGGAATATGCCGAACAATAATTTGTATAATTCACGAATGAGAGAGCGCACGAGAACCTCTCTATTTACTTCAGCAGAATGAACGGAAAGCGTTTTATGGAATTGTGTGACAAGGAAAGACCTGATACTACTAGAAAAAATACGAGAAAAATAAGTCACGAAATCCAATTTCTGTTCAGACAAAAGTGGGCAGATATTAGCATATAATATATATAAACTGAAAGGTTTTTCTATTGCTGGTGTGCATCTTACGTCATTGCCGCCATGTTGGTTGACGTTTTCAAAAGATTTTCATCATCTGCAATTATAATATCATCCAACATGGCGAAAATATCTTTGTCCTTCAAATCTCAAGGGATTGGTTGCACACCACCTATACCAATATAGTGTGAACGGACGCCAAAACATCTACTGATACTCCTATATAGGTTCAAACCATTCTCTGTACTACATGCACCAACCTGGATGACCAACTTGAACAAATATCTACTGATACTCCTAGCTTCAAACTATTTACTTTATAACGTCAGTCACTACCACCAACAGTCTTTCTCAAGACTACACTAACCTAGATGATAAACTTCAACAAACATCTACTGATACTCCTAGATTCAAACCATTTACTTTATAACGTCAGTCACTACCATGCATGACGTGGATTGAGTGTTCAAGTCAAATCTTGCATGTTGTTTCTCCTTGTCGTGTTTACATGAAGAAGATTGAAAGTTTTCGATCTGATCGAACCGAATGACTGAAGTCAACCACGCAGTGGAGTGGACTGGCTTGAGATTCAAGCAAGGACGACTTGAATGTCTCCAATCTGATTCATCTAAACACGATTTGACTTGAAAATGACTTGATACGCATGAGTGAAGTTAGTGCGTGTCGTGCTAAATGGCAGACATTGAGGGAAGCACAGAAAATAGTGTTCCAAAACCAAAAACAATGTTCCAAGCAGATCGGATTCTCCATGTAAACATGTGCCCGGATTGACTTCACTCGCGTTTTTCGATCCGATTGCACTGTCAACCGCTTCATGTAAACAGGGCCCAATATTAATGTCACAAAATAATTGCCTAATTTGAATTTATTATTCAAATAATTTATTTGAATTTATTAAATTTGCCACTTAACCTGTGGCAGGAGAGAGGAACAGAACTTTCGTCCCAATTGACGCCAAACTCCTATGTGTAGACAACTAAGAACTAGGTGTTGATTTTACGGAGGGAGGAAAACCGGAGAACCCGGCGAAAAACCCTCGGAGCACAGTTGAGACCAACTAAACTCTACTCACATAAGTCCCAAGCTGGCGGAGTACGGGGTTATACCCAGACGGTCACCCATCCAAGTACTAACCCCGTCCGACTGGGCTTAATTATTGGTAAGAGGCAGCGCGCTAACAGCACACGCCACCCGTGCTCCCCTTACATGGTGCGGTTAAGAAGAAACAGAAAATACGTACGACGAAAAAATTGGGAATTTAGTATTGATACCAGTAAACTATAATTTCCAAATGAGGAATACCGGCGTTTTCATTTTCTTCAAGGTTTCCAGGGTCATTTCGTCAAAAATTTGTGCCACAAAAATAGAATAGATAGAATACATAAGCCAATAATAGTTGCGGATTTTCTGTGAAAACCAGAGGGCTTTACTCGGGACAACTTAAGTACAAAGCGTCTCATTTTGTTCAAAAAACTTTTTCGCGGTTTGATTCCGAGTTTGAAATAAATCTCAAGAACGAAGCAAGGAAACGAAAAACTGCAAAAGATGTTACTCTGTCATTTTAAGTGTTCTTCCAAATAAGACAGAGTTGATTTTTGTTTCAGAGGTACTTTAGAAACCGTCCGACTGGGCTTAACTATTGGTGAGAGGCAGCGCCCTAACAGCACACGCCACCCGTTTTGGGCAAAATTCAGGCAGCTCTTTTCCGCAAATGTCTGTTTTTTGGCTTCTTTTTACTTCAGCACCCGGGTTTTGCGCATCCTATTCCATCTGTTTCTTCCTTCTTTTTATCTTTAAATCTCATTGGTGTCGTGTTGTCGTATACAGGGTGTAACCTCAAGTCTATTGCGGTATTATATTTACTACCAGTTTAATATTTAAAAATATTTCCAAAACAAAATATTTTGAGCAACCAAAATCAACAACCCCCTACTCAGTTCAGCTTGTAACACAAAAAAAAATTCCCCCTTC
>OZ036015.1:4428825-4448825 GCA_964035015.1 Corallium rubrum
CTCCCTCTATCCCTCCCTCCCTCTATCCCTCCCTCCCTCTATCCCTCCCTCCCTCTATCCCTCCCTCCCTCTATCCCTCCCTCCCTCTATCCCTCCCTCCCTCTATCCCTCCCTCCCTCTATCCCTCCCTCCCTCCCTCCCTCCCTCCCTCTATCCCTCCCTCCCTCTATCCCTCCCTCCCTCTATCCCTCCCTCCCTCTATCCCTCCCTCCCTCTATCCCTCCCTCCCTCTATCCCTCCCTCCCTCTATCCCTCCCTCCCTCTATCCCTCCCTCCCTCTATCCCTCCCTCCCTCTATCCCTCCCTCCCTCTATTCACTCATCCATCCAACCATCCACCAACACATCCACCGATCAATCCACCCATAAAGGATAAAGAGACGAGGGCTAATGGCGTTCGCCATGGTGGTGCATGGTCATTCATTCATCCTTACTCGCAGCCAGCGGCTGCATTGCGAAGGACGCAGATCAACGTTGGTCGTGTCGAGGCCAGCTGAAGCTTTCATTTTGAAAAGTGGAAGCACAAGAAAGTTTTCATGCCTATAAACATGTTTCTCGTACAAATAAAAGTAGAATTTCTACTTTTATTTGTACGAGAATAGAATATGTTAACGAAACAAAAGCGTGCGCAAAACGGAGTCGTAGACGAACTATGCATAGACTGATCAAATTCTGATATTTATTTATTTTAAAAGAAATATGTGGATTTCACTCGCTAAGCGAATAAATTTTATATTGTCGTTGGCGTGTTAATTAAACGACCTTGCAATTCCATTCACAAATGTAGATAATCATCTAGAATATTTTCTCTGAAATGTTGTTTTTTTATGCTTAGCATGTGATTTATAACAAAATGCACCATTAAAATAGTGTTTTGAAAACCTAAAATTTTTTACAAAATGTGCTCTCAGAATGCTGCAAATGCCATTTCAGAGATCCAAATTTTAAAAATTTTCCGGGAGGGCATGCCACCGCACCGCATATCAAAGGCGCTCCAAGCAGCCGCCAACAGTGAACAACACAGTTCAGACCACGCATCACAGCTAAGATGTTAGGTGTTGATTTTACGGAGGAAGTAAAACCGGAGAACTCGGCGAAAAAAACCCGAAGCACAGAAGAGATCAACTACAACTCTACTCACATGAGTTCCAAAGCCGTCACCCATTCAAGTACTAACCCCATTGAACAGGCCTTAACTTTTGGCGAGAGGCAGCGCGCTAACAGCACACGCCACCGTGATCCCCAAATCCATCCACCCAAATCCATCCATCCACTAACCCATCCACTAACCCATCCAGCCATCCACTAACCCATCCAGCCATCCACTAACACATCCACTAACCCATCCATCCATCCATCCATCTATCCACTAACCCATCCAGCCATCCACTAACACATCCAGCCATCCACTAACACATCCACTAACCCATCCATCCATCAATCTATCCACTAACCCATCCAGCCATCCACTAACACATCCACTAACCCATCCATCCACCCATCTATCCACTAACCCATCCAGCCATCCACTAACCCATCCAGCCATCCACTAACACATCCACTACCCCATCCATCCATCCATCTATCCACTAACCCATCCAGCCATCCACTAACCCATCCAGCCATCCACTAACACATCCACTAACCCATCCATCCATCCATCTATCCACTAACCCATCCAGCCATCCACTAACACATCCACTAACCCACCCATCCATCCATCTATCCACTAACCCATCCAGCCATCCACTAACACATCCACTAACCCATCCATCCATCTATCCACTAACCCATCCACCCATCCACTAACCCATCCATCCACTAACCCATCCATCCATCCACTAACCCATCCATCTATCCACTAACCCATCCACTAACCCATCCATCCATCCATCCATCCATCTATCCACTAACCCATCCATCCACCCACCCACCCACCCACCCAAATCCACCCATCCACTAACCCATCCATCCACTAACCCATCCATCCATCCATCCATCCATCCATCCATCCATCCATCCATCCATCCATCCATCCATCCATCCATCCATCCATCCATCCATCCATCCATCCATCCATCCATCCATCCATCCATCCATCCATCCATCCATCCATCCATCCATCCATCCATCCACCCACCTACCTACCCAAATCCATCCATCCACTAACCCATTCACCCATTCACCTATCCACTAACCCACCCGTCCATCCACCCACTCATCCATCTACCTATCTACCTATCCACCCGGTGACCCACACATCCATCCACACCCATGCATCCACCAACCAACCCATCCATTCATCCACCCACCTCCCCCCATCTATCCATCCATCCACTCACCTCCCCACATCCACCCCCAAAAAATGTTCTTTCCTTTTTTCATAGTCCAAAGCAGTAAAACGTTTTTCCCATCTATAACTCTAGGCACCAACTGTGGTCGTAACAGGCACTGTTCCACAACCTAACACTATTGTCGTCACTAACCAGACCAGCCAAGGGCAACCAATGGGATACGCGCAAGGCCAGCCAATGGCATACGTGCAAGGACAGCCAATGGCATACGTGCAAGGCCAGCCAATGGCTTATCCCCAAGGCCAACCGATAGCTTACGGACAAGGTCAACCGATGGCTTACGGACAAGCTGCCTATCCTGGCACAGCACAACAACAGCCTCCAGCGTACCCCGACGGCCAAATCAATCCAGGCGTCCAATACGTCGGAAAACAATGAAAACCCGTTCTGTGTTCCACTTTTGAGTTAAACCATAAACATAGATAGTTGAGTGTTGAGTTTAGAAAACATCAAAATGTTTTAAATATGTTTTTAGTGAAGTATTCAACGAGCACTTTGAAGATTTTTTACTGTACTTTTTAAACGTAATCTAATGTAATCTTGATTGTAATGTTAATTAATTGTACTCTATATTACAATTAATAATTAACTCTTACTGTATTGATTTATAATCTGTTGTACTACCAATAATTCATTAATAAACTTTAATTAACAAGACGCCTGCTCCGGCGTTCACTCGGGCTACTGATTTCTGAAAGCTTCGCGTAGCCTGTGCGTACTCTAGCAAGACTACATGACAATGGCAATGCATAATTGCATAGATTTTCACAAATAGAATCCATGGTCTTATATGAACTGCTGCGGTGCAGGAAGCGCCGAAGGTTTCCTAATTAGGATAAATGTTAACAAGGCCGTTTTTCTGAAAACAAGACAGCTTACCTTTTATAAATACTTCAACAGATCTTGGTGGGTTTCTAAATTGGCTATTCTGTTTCGCTATTAAAAACGGCCATACAATGTCTAATATCGCCGAAAGATTGATTCCTTGTTGTTTCTTTCGAAGAACACGTAGTCAGACAAAGGTTCCATATACGTAATTTTTCGATTAAATGGTGATTTCTAATAATAACAGAGCCGAAACCTAGCCCGACCGAGTAATTAATAAACTTTTCAGAAGATAGTTTTTTCAATGCTACGTATTTTTGGTGCAAAGCGCTCAAAACAATTTCCGTCTTTTTAGCTTCCTCCGCTCAAGATCTCTCTAACTTTATTATAACACGACGCCGAGTCAGGCGTTCACTCGGGCTACTGCAAAATCACGCGCAGGTTGTCACATGCAGTGCTAAGATCTAAAGCCGCCGTCTAAACACATTCAGGTCACAGACAAAAGTCAAAACACAATCCAATCTCCGACAGAAAACGCAATTTGCATTACACGAAACACGATTGCCTGTAACGTATTTCTTCGGGTATTGAATATCAACACAGCTAGCGACATTACTGACCAATATCAAACTATGCCTGCGAACACGCAAAACACATCCGAGACGAGAAAGACTTGATCAGAGTCTGATCATCAGACAGTAGGAAAGCTATGAAAGAAAGCATTATTTCCACACATGTACAGCGTTCATATGTCAAGTCTCTTCGGGTATTAAATATCAACACAGCTTCCCCCGCTCAAGGCCTCTCTATTTTAACTTTATTACTGACGACTCAGGTTCATTTTTACCCGAACCAAAGGCAAGGGTTAAAACTAGCTCTGAGAAGGGCCACGAACATATTTACGACCAAGAACATCAACTCTATTATTATTATAATAATTTCAGTAAGCATTTGGAAGAAAATCAAAGACAGTACAGTAAGCAGTATCTTGAACAGTGCCGCCATCCCCATCCGCCAGCGTGTATTTCATTGCAATAAATATTTACATAACTCTTCTCAAATTACTAGAAATACATGAACGCAATAACCCCTCGCCCGCTTTGGCATGAATTTTTGTAAATGCCTCCTGATATTCCCTCTGCTGATTAGAAACACTAGCGCTCTTTTTTATTGGGGGCCTGGAAATAGCCACTCCTGTTGATCAAAATATAGTTTTAATTCTAATATAATATTTGAAATAAAAAAACTGCAGTTTTAATAACTCTATTTTTTTGAAGAAAAAGGTAACGAGGAACAAAGAAAAATTTAAGGATGATATTTCGTGAAAAATATTGAGATAAAGAAAATTGGAAGTCACCTCCAGGATTCGAACTCGACCATGTTACCATGCAAGCCGACTGTGTTAACCACCAGACTACCGAGGCAGGCGGGAAAATTTTGTCAAAATATTAGGGTTATATTTTACACTTCTTTCTTTCCATGTTTACAAAAAACATCACTACAGCATCTGAAAACATTTTTCAAACCTGGCAGCCTGCCACGGTAATATTCATTTATGACATTTCAAAATGCTGAAATTGTTTTCACCTACATGTTAATAAATATTTCAACAGCATTTGTACGTTTTACAGAAGAAAAATTGCTCCTTTTCAGATTTTTATGCCAAATTATGGACAAGCCACGTTAGTCACAAGTGGTTTTACAATAAGAAAACTATTTGAAAAAAGATAACGCAGCCATAGATAAAAAATACAACAGGCAAGCAAACTAACATGCAATGGATAAGTTTAAAATACTTTAAGGACACACAAAAGAGAAAACAAAATTAACAGTGATAGGATATACATCAGGAAAGTGGGAAACTCGAACAGTTTTCCTACTAAATGTTCGTGATTATTGAGAGCGGCTGCTCTATATTTTTACCGTAAATTAAAACCGTTTCGCCGGCCTTTATTTCTTAATCGGTTTTCAAGTTTCACTCTTGCTTTCTCCTCCTTTCGAGTTTCGGTTTGACGGGTTTCCTTCTACTCAAGACGTTGTTTTGCTTTATACGTAGACGTTGATTTGTTCCTGTTCTTTCAAAAGTGATATACGTTTCCCAAAAACTCCTTTCTCAAGTCTTTTAATAGTTATTTGTTAGTTCAAATCTTTTTGTCAAGGACTATATTGTCCTCAGTGCCCCACAATCTTAACCGCGCATGGTCCGTCCACACATATATACAAATAAATAAATAAATAAATATTCAGATCACAGAAATTCGTTCGCATATCACGTTTGTCCACGCGTGTAAAATAACTCCACGCGTGTCGAGATTAGCACCCTCACCGGGCTCCGGGCCTTCGGCCCTACGCCCGGGCTCGGGGATTAATAATTCATGAGGAAAACATAGTGGAAATCAGTTACCGAGACGTTGTTGTAAAATGCAGAGAGCCGTCGATTATTATCATTTATAGACCTGGAGCGAGGGGAATTCGATGAAATATTACCCCGAGGTATGATATCCGAACTCCGCTATTGTTGTTGACAGCTTCGTGATTCGTGCGTGATATTCACGCGTGGTACACGAACTCGAATACCCCAGCCACAGCGGGGTATTCGACTCGAATACCCCGCTGTGGCGGGAAATTCTACGATAAATTAACTGGTCACGTGGTACAAATCAAGCTCTCTGACTGGACAATTTACAGTTGAGATATAATATTCCTGATTATCCACTCGAGAGCCGTGGATAATCAGGATACCCACTCGGTTATCGCCACGTTTTTTAACACACTTCTCAGTGTTTTCAAATTAGATAATAAAAGGCTTCTCGTGTATGACTTTTTATATAACTTTCAGGTAAACTTGGCAGAAAAATGCAACATTTGTCATCAAAACAATCTTTGCTTCAAAGTATTAACAAGAAAAGGATACAATTCCATAAACAACATACCAATAGTGACTTAGAATTGTTAAAACTGATACGCTCAGATCAGCTGGCTAAAATATATTTTAGCTATACTTTAGCCCGCTGAATTCTCCATTTTAGCCCACAAAATACAGCACAATGCCCGAGAAAATTATTATAATGTCGAACTTATTCCGTCAACATACTTTTTAACTGTATTTGGGGGTTGAAAAACAAACTGAAAGAAGCAAATTTCCATAATTATGAATGTAGCTATGCTATTAAAATATTGAATCCGCCATATTCACAGCAAGCAAAGCAAAATTATCTAGTTAAAATATGAATTAATTAATTGCCTCTACTATTATTGCCTCCTATTTCATGAGGGGCACACACAATCCAGTTATATATACGTCAGTGATTCCTACCTCAATACAGTAATCTTGACTTTTCTTGACTTGCAACTTTGAGTCTTTTGCAATTTACAGATTCTCCTGACTAGAAACAAGAAAACTTGTTAAAAATTATTACTTAAATATGCATGTAATGGAGCAAAGTAAAAATGTGGTAAACTGGCAAGATTTTTAGTAACAAAATACTGCATGACGTTTCGTGCCAAGGGACTTATAGTTAGGCTTATAGTTATAGAGTTAGAGAGAGAGAGAGAGAGAGAGAGAGAGAGAGAGAGAGAGAGAGAGAGAGAGAGAGAGAGAGAGAGAGAGAGAGAGAGAGAGAGAGAGAGTTAGAGTTAGAGTTAAGTTAGAGTTATAAAGTTAGAGTTATAAAGTTAGAGTTATAAAGTTAGAGTTATAAAGTTAGAGTTACAAAGTTAGAGTTATAAAGTTAAAATTATAAAGTTAGAGTTATAAAATTAGAGTTATAAAGTTAAAGTTATAAAGTTAAAGTTATAAAGTTAGAGTTATAAAGTTAGAGTTATAAAGTTAGAGTTATAAAGTTAGAGTTATAAAGTTAAAGTTATAAAGTTAGAGTTATAAAGTTAGAGTTATCAAGTTAGAGTTATCAAGTTAGAGTTATAAAGTTAGAGTTATAAAGTTAAAGTTATAAAGTTAGAGTTATCAAGTTAGAGTTATCAAGTTAGAGTTATCAAGTTAGAGTTATAAAGTTAGAGTTATCAAGTTAGAGTTAAAAAGTTGGAGTTATAAAGTTAGAGTTATAAAGTTAGAGTTATAGAGTTAGAGTTATAAAGTTAGAGTTATATAGTTAAAGTTATAAAGTTAGAGTTATAAAGTTAAAGTTATAAAGTTAGAGTTATAAAGTTAGAGTTATAAAGTTAGAGTTATAAAGTTAGAGTTATAAAATTAGAGTTATAAAGTTAAAGTTATTAGAGTTATAAAGTTAAAGTTAAAAGTTAGAGTTATCAAGTTAGAGTTATCAAGTTAGAGTTATCAAGTTAGAGTTATAAAGTTAGAGTTATAAAGTTAGAGTTATAAAGTTAGAGTTATCAAGTTAGAGTTATCAAGTTAGAGTTATAAAGTTAAAGTTATAAAGTTAGAGTTATAAAGTTAAAGTTAAAAGTTAGAGTTATCAAGTTAGAGTTATCAAGTTAGAGTTATAAAGTTAAAGTTATAAAGTTAGAGTTATAAAGTTAAAGTTAAAAGTTAGAGTTATCAAGTTAGAGTTATCAAGTTAGAGTTATCAAGTTAGAGTTATAAAGTTAGAGTTATAAAGTTAGAGTTATAAAGTTAAAGTTATAAAGCTAGAGTTATAAAATTAGAGTTATAAAGTTAAAGTTATAAAGTTAGAGTTATAAAGTTAAAGTTAAAAGTTAGAGTTATCAAGTTAGAGTTATCAAGTTAGAGTTATAAAGTTAGAGTTATAAAGTTAGAGTTATAAAGTTAGAGTTATCAAGTTAGAGTTATAAAGTTAAAGTTATAAAGTTAGAGTTATAAAGTTAAAGTTAAAAGTTAGAGTTATCAAGTTAGAGTTATCAAGTTAGAGTTATCAAGTTAGAGTTATAAAGTTAGAGTTATAAAGTTAGAGTTATAAAGTTAAAGTTATAAAGTTAGAGTTATAAAATTAGAGTTATAAAGTTAAAGTTATAAAGTTAGAGTTATAAAGTTAGAGTTATAAAGTTAGAGTTATAAAGTTAAAGTTATAAAGTTAGAGTTATAAAGTTAGAGTTATAAAGTTAGAGTTATAAAGTTAGAGTTAGAGTTAGAGTTAGAGTTGGAGTTGGAGTTGGAGTTGGAGTTGGAGTTGGAGTTGGAGTTGGAGTTGGAGTTGGAGTTGGAGTTGGAGTTGGAGTTGGAGTTGGAGTTGGAGTTGGAGTTGGAGTTGGAGTTGGAGTTGGAGTTGGAGTTGGAGTTGGAGTTGGAGTTGGAGTTGGAGTTAGAGTTAGAGTTAGAGTTAGAGTTAGAGTTAGAGCTATAGAGTTAGTGTTAGAGAATTGGAGAGATAGAGAGTTAGAGTTAAAGTTATACAGTTAGAGTTATAGAGTTCGAGTTTTAGTTATAGAGTTATAAAATTATATTTATAGAGTTAGAGAGGTATAGCATTAGAGGTATAGTGTTAAAGTTATAGAGTTGTAGAGTGTTTTCATCAGCCCGTCTATTTTCAAACGATTTTTTGAGCTAAGACTAAGAAACGCGCCATCACGTCAAAATGTTAGCATGGCATGATTTCTGAACATGTTAACTGACCAATCCCAGCTTAAGACATAACCAAAGTTATAATTAAATATAAGGTATATCATGACTAAAATTAATTCATTCTTAATGTGGCTAAATGTAATTTAGGCAAGGTAAAAAAAAGGAGACAATGCTATATAGTCAGCAGACACTCACTATAATATATGGGGATTATCTCAGGTCTCATCAAAGTCTTGTCAGCGTGATCTGAGCTTGACTGGTTTTGCGGGCGCTGCTCATTGAGTTAATACGGGGGGATTCTCGCTTTGCATTGTGTTGACCCACCCACCCACTCCTGATAGAATGCAAGGTAACTACATATATTTCCACTGCTTGACAGTGTGACTGGTTACCTCTGAGCAGGGCTGGCATCCCCCCTGGGGCTTGGCATCCTCCAATAATAAAAATAATAATAATAATAATAATAATAATAATAATAATAATAATAATAATAATAATAATAATAATAATCATCTTTTTGTTGAACCGTATTGCAGTGTTAAACTGAATTACACGGCATAATAGAAATATCTACATATATACTATTGTCAACTAAGAGCGAGCGTGATCTTGGTCTCTGGATTTGTACCGACCTTGCCTGGAACAAACAAGTTAACGAATAATGTGTACGTGCTAACAAATCATTAGGATACATTAGGAGAAATGCCAGAAACATCCAATATACATCAGTTAGGAGAACAATCTACTTAGCACTCATACGCTCTCACTTTGGTTTTGCAACGCAAGCCTGGGCTCCTCAATCTATTGATCTAATTGTAAAATTAGAACGAACTCAAAGGCGTACCACAAAGTACATACTTAACTTACCATTTACTTGTGCAGTTAAATACCCATCCAGACTATTATCACTATCTTTACTCCCAATCTGTTATTGGCACGAATACTTGGACATGGTACACTACTTCAAAGTTACTCGTGGTTTAATCGACTCATCATATCTTCCGCTTATTAAAAACACTACCAGGTACGCCAGATCATCCAGAAGCAACGCCAGTACACCTGAGTGATAAGTTAGACTTAAGCATGATTAGTCTTAATTTATTTAAGTCTGTAATGTTTATTACTATTTCACTGCCTTGGAGAAAATGTATGACTATGAAGATCCACGTACATTTAAGACGATCTGTCCAAGATGCAACAACTCACGGACCCTATTAGGCCCAATAAACTGTTGTTATTAGAACTGTAATTATTATTTTATTGTCAATTTTCTATATTTATTGTTTTCAGTCTTTTTTAGTGTTATTATTTTCAGTATTTATGTACATAATTAGATGGCAAAGCTAATAAAAAAATTAGAAAGTTGAAGGTTTGATAGACGCTCTAACCATTGAGCTACTGAGGCTCAGTGTTCTTTCAACGTTTCGGGAATACAAAATGGCTGATTTGCCGCAAACACGAGACCGAGTTGGGAGAATTCGAAAGTTTAAGCGACGGTCTCTACACAGAGAGACTTTCAAATTCTCCCAAACACACTCGAACAGATCACGCTATTTTCTTAGAAGCCGGCCGTGACGTCACAACACGTGAAAGAAACCACGCGCTAACTGACCAACCAGAGCGAGCGTGGGACGTCACCTGGGCTACGATTGGCTAGAATTCTTGCCACGCCGTAGGGTTAAATTCATTTCCTCATTCTTCAAGTTTCTCATTTTAATCTTCGTTCAACAGTACGTACTTTCGTTTAGCTGGCCACACTAAGACTCTCGCGCTTTCTCTATTTGAAGCATTTCAGAGCTTGAAACAGTACAATTGATTTAAAATGCCGCTCATGACAGAACAGAGAGCGCGTTCCTCCCTCGTCATCGGAATTATCGAGTTGGTGTTTGGCGTAATCGCTGTTATCTGTGGAATCGTTTCCGTCAGCAAGTTGAGCAGCCCAGCCGCCACGACGATTGGCATGTGGGCATTCTACGTAAGTAGTACTCGTAATATAACGGACGTTTGGTAGACGTTCATCAAGCTCAATTACTCACATAAGAATTCCGAGCCCCAGACAGGGTTCGAACATGCAACCTTCTAACGACCAGTTAGGTCCTGTTTACATGAAGCGGTTGACAGTTCAATCGGAATAAAAAACGCGAGTGAAGTCAATCCCGACACATATCTGTTTACAAGGAGAATCCGATCTGCTTGGAACATTGTTTTCGGTTTTCGAACACTATTTTCTGTGCTTCCCTCACTGTCTGGCATTTAGTACGACACGCACTAACTTCGCTCAAGCGTATCAAGTTATTTTCAAGTCAAACCGTGTTTAGATGAATCAGGTTGGAAACATTCAAGCCGATTCAAGCTTAAATTTAAAGTCAATCCACTCCACTGCGTGGATTGACTTCAACCATTCGTTTCTATCAGATCAAAAACTTTCAATCTTCTTTATGTAAACACAACAAAGAGAAAAAATTAACATAGGAGATTTGACTTGAACTGATTCAATCCACTCATTGAGCTAGAGAGCTTGTAAATTCATGTGCTTCAAAAGTGGTAACGTTTTCATACTTAGATGTAGTTGAAGTGATGAGTTGTAGCGTATATATGTGGTATGTTTGTGAGCTTGGTGTATTAATGTACGTCTCATATTAGGAAGCACATATCAGTATGAATTTACAAGCTTAATTAGCTCTCCATCTGAGCCTCGGTAGCTCATGCGCAATGGTTGGAGCGTCTAACAGGACATTAGAAGGTTGTACACATATGTAACCTTCACTCACCACCGAATTAGACACTCTAACCATTGAGCTACTGAGACTCTGATGGAGAGCTAAGGTTGTCAATTCATGCCCCTAAGCGGCAGAGCGTTTGAGATTCAAGCTTGAATTTAAAAAGTCAATCCACTCCACTGCGTGGATTGACTTCAGCCATTCGTTTCGAACAGATCGAAAACTTTCAATCTTCTTCATGTAAAAACAACAAGAAGGAACAACATGCGAGATTTGACTTAAACACTCAATCCACTTCATGCATAGTAGTGACTGACGGTATAAAGTAAATGGTTTGAACCTAGGAGTATCAGTAGATGTTTGTTGAAGTTGATCATCTATAGGTTAGTGTAGTCTAGAGAAAGACTGTTGGTGGTAGTGACTGACGTTATAAAGTAAATGGTTTGAACCTAGGAGTATCAGTAGATGTTTGTTGAAGTTGATCATCTAGGTTAGTGTAGTCTTAAGAAAGACTGTCGGTGACAGTGCAAACAGGGCCTTACACAAAAACGGATAAAACCGACGTCAATCGCAAAGAAAACGTTTTTATTACTGGAAACGACATCTTTATAATCGCGTTTTTACAATTGAAAATGTTTTCAATTGTGCCCTTCGTCAGAGAGAAACGTAAAGAGTAAGATTTGTTTGCAATCTTTACGTTTCTCTGACGAAACGTTGGAAACTACGTTCTCAAACTCATGAATAATTCATGAGCTAATTAGCCAATCAAAAACACGTATTTCGTCACGTGCGTGAGTTGCGAAACCCCGGTAATAAACGAAAAATTGAATTAATAATTAGGAAATTAGATAATAAACGCTTTAAACAATAAAAAGCGTACATTACAACATTTCTAAATTATAAAAGCAGTCAAAACAAAGAAAACTGTATTATTACCACAATTCTAAATTATAAATGCAAAACTCAACACAGAAACCAATTAAGTTAGGTTATAAGGATGTGCAAGGTGAAAGGTACGGTTCAACATAAAATCACAGTTCATTATAGGCGCTTTGAAGTTTGTCGAGTTTCCAGACCATATCTCGATTGACTGTGCTCTCACGAAGCGACGAAGAGCGTGGAATATGCCGAACAATAATTTGTATAATTCACGAATGAGAGAGCGCACGAGAACCGCTCTATTTACTTCAGCAGAATGAACGGAAAGCGTTTTATGGAATTGTGTGACAAGGAAAGACCTGATACCACTAGAAAAAATACGAGAAAAATAAGTCACGAAATCCAATTTCTGTTCAGACAAAAGTGGGCAGATATTAGCATATAATATATATAAACTGAAAGGTTTTTCTATTGCTGGTGTGCATCTTACGTCATTGCCGCCATGTTGGTTGACGTTTTCAAAAGATTTTCATCATCTGCAATTATAATATCATCCAACATGGCGAAAATATCTTTGTCCTTCAAATCTCAAGGGATTGGTTGCACACCACCTATACCAATATAGTGTGAACGGACGCCAAAACATCTACTGATACTCCTATATAGGTTCAAACCATTCTCTGTACTACATGCACCAACCTGGATGACCAACTTGAACAAATATCTACTGATACTCCTAGCTTCAAACTATTTACTTTATAACGTCTGTCACTACCACCAACAGTCTTTCTCAAGACTACACTAACCTAGATGATCAACTACAACAAACATAAACATCTTCTGATACTCCTAGGTTCAAACTATTTATTTTATAACGTCAGTCACAGCCATCGACAATGTTTTGACAGTTGCCATTATCAACATATTTCAAAAATGTTAATTTGAGTGTTTAGCCTACAAAATAATGGACGCTTTTAGCCTAATTGTACAGCTCAAAAGTTTGTGTATAAGGCCCAGTTTACATAAAAAACCTTTACATAAAAAGCAAAAACGACACAAATGAAAACATTTTCAATTGTGAAAACGCGATTATAAAGATATCGTTTCCAGTAATAAAAACGTTTTCGTTGCGATTGACGTCGGTTTTATCCGTTTTTGTGTAAGGCCCTGTTTGCACTGTCACCGAAAGTCTTTCTCAAGACTGCACTAACCTAGATGATCAACTTCAATAAACATCTACTGATACTCCTAGGTTCAAACCATTTACTTTATAACGTCAGTCACTACCACCAACAGTCTTTCTCAAGACTACACTAACCTAGATGATAAACTTCAACAAACATCTACTGATACTCCTAGATTCAAACCATTTACTTTATAACGTCAGTCACTACCATGCATGAAGTGGATTGAGTGTTCAAGTCAAATCTCGCATGTTGTTTCTCCTTGTCGTGTTTACATGAAGAAGATTGAAAGTTTTCGATCTGATCGAACCGAATGACTGAAGTCAACCACGCAGTGGAGTGGACTGGCTTGAGATTCAAGCAAGGACGACTTGAATGTCTCCAATCTGATTCATCTAAACACGATTTGACTTGAAAATGACTTGATACGCATGAGTGAAGTTAGTGTGTGTCGTGCTAAATGACAGACATTGAGGGAAGCACAGAAAATAGTGTTCCAAAACCAAAAACAATGTTCCAAGCAGATCGGATTCTCCATGTAAACATGTGCCCGGATTGACTTCACTCGCGTTTTTCGATCCGATTGCACTGTCAACCGCTTCATGTAAACAGGGCCCAATATTAATGTCACAAAATAATTGCCTACTTTGAATTTATTATTCAAATAACTTATTTGAATTTATTAAATTTGCCACTTAACATGTGGCAGGAGAGAGGAACAGAACTTTCGTCCCAATTGACGCCAAACTCCTATGTGTAGACAACTAAGAACTAGGTGTTGATTTTACGGAGGGAGGAAAACCGGAGAACCCGGCGAAAAACCCTCGGAGCACAATTGAGACCAACTAAACTCTACTCACATAAGTCCCAAGCTGGCGGAGTACGGGGTTATGCCCAGACGGTCACCCATCCAAGTACTAACCCCATCCGACCGGGCTTAACTATTGGTGAGAGGCAGCGCCCTAACAGCACACGCCACCCGTGCTCCCCTTACATGGAGCGGTTGAGAAGAAACAGAAAATACGTACGACGAAAAAATCGTGAATCTAGTATTGATACCAGTAAACTATAATTTCCAAATGAGGAATACCGGCGTTTTCATTTTCTTCAAGGTTTCCAGGGTCATTTCGTCAAAAATTTGTGCCACAAAAATAGAATAGATAGAATACATAAGCCAATAATAGTTGCGGATTTTCTGAGAAAACCAGAGGGCTTTACTTGGGACAACTTAAGTACAAAGCGTCTCATTTTGTTCAAAAAACTTTTTCGCGGTTTGATTCCGAGTTTGAAATAAATCTCAAGAACGAAGCAAGGAAACAAAAAACTGCAAAAGATGTTACTCTGTCATTTTAAGTGTTCTTTCAAATAAGACAGAGTTGATTTTTGTTTCATAGAGACTTTAAGGTTTAGTTAATAACGGCTTGAAACTTGTTAAAAATGTCAGGTTTTTTGTATGACTTTTTATTTCTTTTTCTAGTTCGCTATACCAGGGATTCTATGCATTTTGGCTGGCGTCAAGAAAGAATCGAACATGGTATGGACAACCTCATCATCACCATCATCATCATCACTATCATCATCACCATCATCATTATCACCATCGTCACCAACATGGCCATCATCCTCACTATCATCACCATCACCATCATCATAACCATGATCACCATCATCATCACTATCACTGTCATCACCATAATCATCACTATCGCTAACGCTAACGCTACGGTGACCATCATCATCATTATCACCACCATCATCCCACCGTCAACATCACCATCGCAATCACTATAATCGCCATCATCATCATCACCATCATCACCACCAACATCACCGTATCCATGTAGTGCATGTGGTACGTTTGTGAGCTTGGTGTAATGTAACAGACGTTTGGTGGACGTTCGTCAAGCTCAATTACTCAGAAAAGATTTTTTATCCCCAGACAAGACTCGAACCTGAAACCTTCTAACCAGACCCTGTCTGGGGATAAAAAAATATTTTATGAGTAATTGAGCTTGATGAACGTCCACCAAGCTGGCAAACGTACCACATGGTCTACATGTATACGTACAACTTATCATTTCTAATGATCAGTTAGACGCTCTAACCATTGAGCTAACTCGAACAAAGCCACAAAATAATTTGCTTCGTTTTTCTAGATGGGAGGTGCCTTGGCAGCAAATATTATTGGCATTATTTTGGCTGCTGTTGCATTTATAAATGGTGCAGTGTTCTGGGCACTTATTAACAGTTATACATGCCATGGTTTATTTAGTAAGCAGTGCGCCTGTTCTTCCGATCGTTTCGACAGCATCTGTAAGTATCACAATTATAAAGTCCTACTAGAAATACATAAATACAATAACCCCTCCCCCGCTTTTACATGAATTCAGTTGTGTAAAAAACCCCTGATTAGAAAACATTAATGCAACCAACCTTGCCCTCTTTTTTATTGGGGGCCTGGAAATAGGCTGCTGAGGCAGGCGTAAAAATTTTGTCAAAATATTAAGGTTATATTTTAACAGTTCTTTACAAAAATCATCACTACAGTATCTGTAAACGTTTTTCAAAAACACTGAATTGATTGGAAACTACCTGGCTGACTGCCACGACTATATTCATTTATGGCATTTCAAAATCCTTTAAGTTATTAACAAAAACAATTTTTCATTTCGAAATCTGAAGTGCTGAAACTGTTTTTATCTACACGTTAAAAAATATTTCAACAGTATACGTTTTACAGCAGAATAATTGCTCCTTTTCTGAGTTTTATGCCAAATTATAGACAAACTACGTTAACGTTAAGTCACAAGTGGTTTTACAATAAGAAAACTATTTAAAAGAAGATATTAAGACGCCAGCCACAGATAAAAAAAGACAACAGGCAAGCAAATTGACATGCAATGGATTAAAATACTTTAAGGACACACAAAAGAGAAAACAAAATTAACAGTGATAGGATAGGATGTAAACAGGGAAACTCGAACCGTTTTGCTATTAAATGTTCGTGATTACTGAGAGCGGCTGCTCTATATTTTTACCGTAAGCTTGAACTTTTCGCCGGCTTTTATTTCTTCGTTGGTTTTCAAGTTTTACTATTGCTTTTTCCTCCTTTCGAGTTTCGGTTTGACGGTTTCTCATGACTACTCAAGACGTTGTTTTGCTTTATGTCTAGACGTTGATTTGTTTCTGTTCTTTTAAAAGTGATATACGTTTCCCCAAAACTTCTTTCTCAAGAATAAATTATGTTGTTAGTTCAAATCCTTTTGTCAAGAACTATATTGTCCCCAGTGCCCCACAATCTTAACCGCACATGGTCCGTCCACACCAGTGAACTCGATGTAAGTTAAAATACCTGGAACGCGCTAACCCGTAAACCAAAGGGTGAGGCAAAAAGTTCCCTCAGGTAGGTTTCAGTCCCCCACAAAATGTTTTCTACACGGCCGCCCGTTTTGAGCGAACTGCGAAGGCTCGAAAAAAGGTTTGAAAAAATTATTTATCATATCATTTTGTCAGACTAAAGGTGCATTCCATGGTTTCCATTGTTGTGCAATGCTGTTGCTGTTTTATTTACTGTATAGCAGTCCAAAACTATACAGTAAATTAAGCTAGAGATGAAAATAGGCTGAGAAAACAGACGTCCTTTTCATGAAAGCAGCCAGCTGAAGAGGTGAGAACAAGAGTGAGAAAGCTATTCTTGTACGAGTTTGAAGACGTATTGATACTTGATATTTCCGTCCTCCTTTAATTTTCTGTTCGAATGTGTTAAACGGCCTTTTGTAACTAATGATATTTTAAGAAATAACTGACAACTAGATTGTTTATTTTTCACGTTTACTCATGGCTAGTTGTTGTTTTCGGTACGAATGCGGAATGTTTTTTAAACAAAACGACACATTAAACGGGTACTAACTGGATATTCTATACTAAGTTTGTGTTGATTTTTTGTATCCTCTTCGGAGTAACGAAACTCTAATATATGGTTTATATTATAACGAAAAGTTTGATTCAATTTCTTGACTCTGACTGACAAACTTCGTGCACGTTTGTAAAAACAATGACTCTTACTTTTGCAACAAATAAACAATCACTGCATAATTAGTTCGGCAGCATAGCACAACCAATTAAAATTTAAAATGCACGTTTAGCAAAGCGTGATAAAATGATTCAATAAATAATTTTTCAAACCTTTTCGAGCCTTCGCGGTTCGCTCAAGACCGGTGGTCGTGTAAAAAACATTTTGTGGGAGACTGAAACCTACCTGTAAACCGCACAGGGGCCTAGGACTTTGCCTCACTTTTTGCCCCACGAATGACTGGACGTTAGCGTTCCAGGTATCAGATTTTAACTTACATCGAGTTCACTGGTCCACACATACAAATAAATATTCAGATCACAGAAATTCGTTCGCTTATCACGTTTGTCCACGCGTGTAAAATGACTCCACGAGATTAGCACCCTCACCGGGCTCCGGGCCTTCGGGCCGACGCCCGGGCTCGGGGATAAACGCAAAGATGTTTGTCCGTCCGTCTGTCTGTCCATACTTGATGGTATTCCAAGTAAATTAATTAAGGAAGCTGCGTCGGTGATCGCTGTTCCATTATGTGATATATTTAATTTGTCAATTCAAACAAGCATATTTCCCAGTGACTGGAAATTAGCGAAGGTCATTCCAATTCACAAGGGAGATGCTAAAGATGTTATGAATAATTACAGACCTATTTCAGTATTATCGACGATTGCTAAGGTCTTTGAGCGAATTGTCTATGAACAACTTTATGACTACGTTACTGAAAACAATATACTGTCCCAATGTCAATCTGGATTTAGACCTTATCATTCTACGACAACCGCGCTCTTAGATGCTACAACTGAATGGCTTAGTAACATGGACCTGCGGTGCCTAAATTCGGTAGTTTTCTGGGCCTCGCTAAAGCATTCGACACAGTTGACCATGACATCTTGCTTCATAAACTATTAAACTTCAGTGTTGAAACAACAATCGGAATAAGGTATAGTAGATTAATACTGCCGAAATAGAGAACGTAAGTGGTCTAACGTTTCGAGCGAAGGCCCTTCGTCAGAGAGAAACGTCTTCTCTCTGACGAAGGGCCTTCGCTCAAAACGTTACACCACTTACGTTCTCTGTTTCGGCAGTATTAACCTACTATAGGCCTACCATATTCCGATATAGATATATGGTTTAGAAAGCAGTCACTGATTTGCAAAAATTGATAAAATCGTTTAAACTTTACTGTATATCGACAGACCAGTACGTAGACCACTGTCAGCTATCAACTCGTCCTGGATATTTTCTGGGCGTCTTGTGATTACGTGCAAAATTATCCATGACCTGAAGCGAAACTATAGACTTCCAATCTCCCAGTGGTTGTTCTGGTACACGTTCGTAAACTCTTCGGACATACGAATAAGACTTCTGAAGTATGCCATTAGCTTTTCGCCTTGATCACGTGATTGACGAAAACATTCGGACACACACACACACACACACACACACACACACACACACACACACACAACCGGGCTTCATGACATAGCGGCTATAGTTTAGCAACCAGTATCCGCAAAAATGTCCAAAAAAATATCAAATGCACTCGGTGGGTTCCGGCAAATTAGGCAATTTGTTCCTAGGGAGATCCTATTAACTATGTACAATTCCTTAATACAACCACTTTTTGACTATTGTGATATTGTATGGGATTGTATGCCAATAACTACGGCAGATAGATTGCAAAAACTACAAAATCGCGCCGCACGAGTTATCACACGTCAAAGTTATGAGATCAGATCCAATGACATCAGACAAGAACTGGGACGAAGAACGTTGTGTGAAAGACGAAATATGCATAAAGCAATAATGATGTCTAAATAACACAGGGACCGGGCATTGTCCCACCATATTTATCGAATTTTTTCTCCATGTCAACGGCTAACATTGCATATAATTTAAGAAATAGAGAAAATTGGCTAACACTACCCAAACCTCGGACTGAATATCTAAAAAATATTTTAAATATTCAGGGGGGAAATATGGAACGACATGCCAAACGAACTAAGAACCATTAAGTCGATTTCGTCATTCAAGCGTCTTCTTTCATCCATAACAATGTAGTGCTAATTTCTATTTGCATCATCTATTTATTTATTTCTATTTATTATAATGTATTGAAATATTCTTAATCTTTGTTAACTAACATAAGTAACTTACAAATTCCTATATATATATATATATATATATATATATATATATATATATATATATATATATATATATATATATATATATATATATATATATATATATATATATATATATATATATATATACGTGTGGGTTTTGGTCTACGAAACGCAAAGAGTGCTCGATAACATATAGTTAGAGCAAATATAGATTTTCGCTTACCTCAAAAGTCTGCTACAGGCTGTTTCATCTAAAAAAGAATCTTCAGGCAGATGATAATTTTCGAAAACAGGGGGTGAGCACCCCCTGTTTTCGAAAATTATCATCTGCCTGAAGATTCTTT
>OZ036015.1:4451325-4528825 GCA_964035015.1 Corallium rubrum
TCCATCCATCCATCCATCCATCCATCCATCCATCCATCCATAAATCCATAAATCCATCCATTCATCCACCCATCCACTCATCCATCCATCCATCCATCCATCCACCAACCAACCAACCAACCAACCCATCCATTCATCCACTCACCTCCCCACATCCACCCCCCAAAAATGTTCTTTCCTTATTTTATAGTCCAAAGCAGTAAAACGTTTTTCCCATCTATAACTCTAGGCACCAACTGTGGTCGTAACAGGCACTGTTCCACAACCTAACACTATTGTCGTCACTAACCAGACCAGCCAAGGACAACCAATGGGATACGTGCAAGGACAGCCAATGGCATACGTGCAAGGACAGCCAATGGCATACGTGCAAGGCCAGCCAATGGCGTATCCCCAAGGTCAACCGATGGCTTACGGACAAGCTGCCTATCCCAGCACAGCACAACAACAGCCTCCAGCGTACCCCGACGGCCAAATCAATCCAGGCGTCCAATACGTCGGAAAACAATGAAAACCCGTTCTGTGTTCCACTTTTGAGTTAAACATAAACATAGATAGTTGAGTGTTGAGTTTAGAAAACATCAAAATGTTTTAAATATGTTTTTTAGTGAAGTATTCAACGAGCACTTTGAAGATTTTTTACTGTACTTTTTAAACGTAATCTAATGTAATCTTGATTGTAATGTTAATTAATTGTATTCTATATTACAATTAATAATTAACTCTTACTGTACTGATTTATAATCTGTTGTACTACCAATAATTCATTAATAAACTTTAATTAACAAGACGCCTGCTCCGGCGTTCACTCGGGCTACTGATTTCTGAAAGCTTCGCGTAGCCTGTGCGTACTCTAGCAAGACTACATGACAATGGCAATGCATAATTGCATAGATTTTCACAAATAGAATCCATGGTCTTATATGAACTGCTGCGGTGCAGGAAGCGCCGAAGGTTTCCTAATTAGGATAAATGTTAACAAGGCCGTTTTTCTGAAAACAAGACAGCTTACCTTTTATAAATACTTCAACAGATCCTGGTGGGTTTCTAAATTGGCTATTCTGTTTCGCTATTAAAAACGGCCATACAATGTCTAATATCGCCGAAAGATTGATTCCTTGTTGTTTCTTTCGAAGAACACGTAGTCAGACAAAGGTGCCATATACGTAATTTTTCGATTAAATGGTGATTTCTAATAGAGAAAACTCGCAAAGCCTGTTGGGGAAATATCGCGCGGCTGGGAGACTAATGATCACGACCACCCCCCCCCCCCCCCCCCCAAAAAAAAATAAAAATAAAAAAATAATAATAATAACAGAGCCGAAACCTAGCCCGACCGAGTAATTAATAAACTTCTCAGAAGATAGTTTTTTCAATGCTACGTATTTTTGGTGCAAAGCGCTCAAAACAATTTCCGTCTTTTTAGCTTCCTCCGCTCAAGATCTCTCTAACTTTAATATAACAAGACGCCTGGTCAGGCGTTCACTCGGGCTACTGCAAAATCACGCGCAGGTTGTCACATGCAGTGCTAAGATCTAAAGCCGCCGTCTAAACACATTCAGGTCACAGACAAAAGTCAAAACACAATCCAATCTCCGATAGAAAACGCAATTTGCATTACACGAAACACGATTGCCTGTAACGTATTTCTTCGGGTATTGAATATCAACACAGCTAGCGACATTACTGACCAATATCAAACTATGCCTGCGAACACGCAAAACACATCCGAGACGAGAAAGACTTGATCAGAGTCTGATCATCAGACAGTAGGAAAGCTATGAAAGAAAGCATTATTTCCACACATGTACAGCGTTCATATGTCAAGTCTCTTCGGGTATTAAATACCAACACAGCTTCCCCCGCTCAAGGCCTCTCTATTTTAACTTTATTACTGACGACTCAGGTTCATTTTTACCCGAACCAAAGGCAAGGGTTAAAACTAGCTCTGAGAAGGGCCACGAACATATTTATGACCAAGAACATCAACTCTATTATTATTATAATAATTTCAGTAAGCATTTGGAAGAAAATCAAAGACAGTACAGTAAGCAGTATCTTGAACAGTGCCGCCATCCCCATCCGCCAGCGTGTATTTCATTGCAATAAATATTTACATAACTCTTCTCAAATTACTAGAAATACATGAACGCAATAACCCCTCGCCCACTTTGGCATGAATTTTTGTAAATGCCTCCTGATATTCCCTCTGCTGATTAGAAACACTAGCGCTCTTTTTTATTGGGGGCCTGGAAATAGCCACTCCTGTTGATCAAGATATAGTTTTAATTCTAGTATAATATTTGAAATAAAAAACCTGCAGTTTTAATAACTCTATTTTTTTGAAGAAAAAGGTAACGAGGAACAAAGAAAAATTTAAGGATGATATTTCGTGAAAAATATTGAGATAAAGAAAATTGGAAGTCACCTCCAGGATTCGAACTCGACCATGTTACCATGCAAGCCGACTGTGTTAACCACCAGACTACCGAGGCAGGCGGGAAAATTTGTCAAAATATTAGGGTTATATTTTACACTTCTTTCTTTCCATGTTTACAAAAAACATCACTACAGCATCTGAAAACATTTTTCAAACCTGGCAGCCTGCCACGGTAATATTCATTTATGACATTTCAAAATGCTGAAATTGTTTTCACCTACATGTTAATAAATATTTCAACAGCATTTGTACGTTTTACAGAAGAAAAATTGCTCCTTTTCAGATTTTTATGCCAAATTATGGACAAGCCACGTTAGTCACAAGTGGTTTTACAATAAGAAAACTATTTGAAAAAAGATAACGCAGCCATAGATAAAAAATACAACAGGCAAGCAAACTAACATGCAATGGATAAGTTTAAAATACTTTAAGGACACACAAAAGAGAAAACAAAATTAACAGTGATAGGATATACATCAGGAAAGTGGGAAACTCGAACAGTTTTCCTACTAAATGTTCGTGATTATTGAGAGCGGCTGCTCTATATTTTTACCGTAAATTAAAACCGTTTCGCCGGCCTTTATTTCTTAATCGGTTTTCAAGTTTCACTCTTGCTTTCTCCTCCTTTCGAGTTTCGGTTTGACGGGTTTCCTTCTACTCAAGACGTTGTTTTGCTTTATACGTAGACGTTGATTTGTTCCTGTTCTTTCAAAAGTGATATACGTTTCCCAAAAACTCCTTTCTCAAGTCTTTTAATATTTATTTGTTAGTTCAAATCTTTTTGTCAAGAACTATATTGTCCTCAGTGCCCCACAATCTTAACCGCGCATGGTCCGTCCACACATATATACAAATAAATAAATAAATAAATATTCAGATCACAGAAATTCGTTCGCATATCACGTTTGTCCACGCGTGTAAAATGACTCCACGCGTGTCGAGATTAGCACTCTCACCGGGCTCCGGGCCTTCGGCCCTACGCCCGGGCTCGGGGATTAATAATTCACGAGGAAAACATAGTGGAAATCAGTTACCGAGACGTTGTTGTAAAATGCAGAGAGCCGTCGATTATTATCATTTATAGACCTGGAGCGAGGGGAATTCGATGAAATATTACCCCGAGGTATGATATATCCCGAGGGCGAAGCCCTCGGGATATATCATCCCTCGGGGTAATATTTCATCGAATTCCCCAAGCGAAAGGTCTATAAATGATATATTATATCGAAACATATTAACCTTTCCAAAAAAAGCTTAAATAATGTTAATAAAGTTCGCTTAGCTTAACTTTTGTCCGCTTTTCATTGTCTGTTTCCATTCTGTTGTCGTCTCAAGGCTTCTGGATGCATTGTTTGTTGCTTTTTTTGTATTCCCTGAATCCTTATTTTCTTGTAACCTAACAATCTTCTTGTCAACATCTGAATGTTCGGGCGAAACGTTTTCTTGTCTCGCCGAACTCCGCTATTGTTGTTGACAGCTTCGTGATTCGTGCGTGATATTCACGCGTGGTACACGAACTCGAATACCCCAGCCACAGCGGGGTATTCGACTCGAATACCCCGCTGTGGCGGGAAATTCTACGATAAATTAACTGGTCACGTGGTACAAGTCAAGCTCTCTGACTGGACAATTTACAGTTGAGATATAATATTCCTGATTATCCACTCGAGAGCCGTGGATAATCAGGATACCCACTCGGTTATCGCCACGTTTTTTAACACACTTCTCAGTGTTTTCAAATTAGATAATAAAAGGCTTCTCGTGTATGACTTTTTATATAACTTTCAGGTAAACTTGGCAGAAAAATGCAACATTTGTCATCAAAACAATCTTTGCTTCAAAGTATTAACAAGAAAAGGATACAATTCCATAAACAACATACCAATAGTGACTTAGAATTGTTAAAACTGATAGGCTCAGATCAGCTGGCTAAAATATATTTTAGCTATACTTTAGCCCGCTGAATTCTCAATTTTAGCCCACAAAATACAGCACAATGCCCGAGAAAATTATTATAATGTCGAACTTATTCCGTCAACATACTTTTTAACTGTATTTGGGGGTTGAAAAACAAACTGAAAGAAGCAAATTTCCATAATTATGAATGTAGCTATGCTATTAAAATATTGAATCCGCCATATTCACAGCAAGCAAAGCAAAATTATCTAGTTAAAATATGAATTAATTAATTGCCTCTACTATTATTGCCTCCTATTTCATGAGAGGCACACACAATCCAGTTATATATAAGTCAGTGATTCCTACCTCAATACAGTAATCTTGACTTTTCTTGACTTGCAACTTTGAGTCTTTTGCAATTTACAGATTCTCCTGACTAGAAACAAGAAAACTTGTTAAAAATTATTACTTAAATATGCATGTAATGGAGCAAAGTAAAAATGTGGTAAACTGGCAAGATTTTTAGTAACAAAATACTGCATGACGTTTCGTGCCAAGGGGCTTATAGTTAGGCTTATAGTTATAGAGTTAGAGACAGAGAGAGAGAGAGAGAGAGAGAGAGAGAGAGAGAGAGAGAGAGAGAGAGAGAGAGAGAGAGAGAGAGAGAGAGAGAGAGAGAGTTATAGAGTTAAGTTAGAGTTATAAAGTTAGAGTTATAAAGTTAGAGTTATAAAATTAGAGTTATAAAGTTAAAGTTATAAAGTTAGAGTTATAAAGTTAAAGTTAAAAGTTAGAGTTATCAAGTTAGAGTTATCAAGTTAGAGTTATCAAGTTAGAGTTATAAAGTTAGAGTTATAAAGTTAGAGTTATAAAGTTAAAGTTATAAAGTTAGAGTTATAAAATTAGAGTTATAAAGCTAAAGTTATAAAGTTAGAGTTATAAAGTTAGAGTTATAAAGTTAGAGTTATAAAGTTAAAGTTATAAAGTTAGAGTTATAAAGTTAGAGTTATAAAGTTAGAGTTATAAAGTTAGAGTTAGAGTTAGAGTTAGAGTTGGAGTTGGAGTTGGAGTTGGAGTTGGAGTTGGAGTTGGAGTTGGAGTTGGAGTTGGAGTTGGAGTTGGAGTTGGAGTTGGAGTTGGAGTTGGAGTTGGAGTTGGAGTTGGAGTTGGAGTTGGAGTTGGAGTTGGAGTTGGAGTTGGAGTTGGAGTTGGAGTTGGAGTTGGAGTTAGAGTTAGAGTTAGAGTTAGAGTTAGAGCTATAGAGTTAGTGTTAGAGAATTGGAGAGATAGAGAGTTAGAGTTAAAGTTATACAGTTAGAGTTATAGAGTTCGAGTTTTAGTTATAGAGTTATAAAATTATATTTATAGAGTTAGAGAGGTATGGCATTAGAGGTATAGTGTTAAAGTTATAGAGTTGTAGAGTGTTTTCATCAGCCCGTCTATTTTCAAACGATTTTTTGAGCTAAGACTAAGAAACGCGCCATCACGTCAAAATGTTAGCGTGGCATGATTTCTGAACATGTTAACTGACCAACCCCAGCTTAAGACATAACCAAAGTTATAATTAAATATAAGGTATATCATGACTAAAATTAATTCATTCTTAATGTGGCTAAATGTAATTTAGGCAAGGTAAAAAAAGGAGACAATGCTATATAGTCAGCAGACACTCACTATAATATATGGGGATTATCTCAGGTCTCATCAAAGTCTTGTCAGCGTGATCTGAGCTTGACTGGTTTTGCGGGCGCTGCTCATTGAGTTAATACGGGGGGATTCTCGCTTTGCATTGTGTTGACCCACCCACCCACTCCTGATAGAATGCAAGGTAACTACATATATTTCCACTGCTTGACAGTGTGACTGGTTACCTCTGAGCAGGGCTGGCATCCCCCCTGGGGCTTGGCATCCTCCAATAATAAAAATAATAATAATAATAATAATAATAATAATAATAATAATAATAATAATAATAATAATAATAATAATAATAATAATCATCTTTTTGTTGAACCGTATTGCAGTGTTAAACTGAATTACACGGCATAATAGAAATATCTACATATATACTATTGTCAACTAAGAGCGAGCGTGATCTTGGTCTCTGGATTTGTACCGACCTTGCCTGGAACAAACAAGTTAACGAATAATGTGTACGTGCTAACAAATCATTAGGATACATTAGGAGAAATGCCAGAAACATCCAATATACATCAGTTAGGAGAACAATCTACTTAGCACTCATACGCTCTCACTTTGGTTTTGCAACGCAAGTCTGGGCTCCTCAATCTATTGATCTAATTGTAAAATTAGAACGAACTCAAAGGCGTACCACAAAGTACATACTTAACTTACCATTTACTTGTGCAGTTAAATACCCATCCAGACTATTATCACTATCTTTACTCCCAATCTGTTATTGGCACGAATACTTGGACATGGTACACTACTTTAAAGTTACTCATGGTTTAATCGACTCATCATATCTTCCGCTTATTAAAAACACTACCAGGTGCACCAGATCATCCAGAAGCAACGCCAGTACACCTAAATACGTAGTTCCACGAAGGAAAACGACAACACACCAAAGATCGTTTTGGGTAAGATCAACTAGAACCTGGAACACTCTAAGTGATAAGTTAGACTTAAGCATGATTAGTCTTAATTTATTTAAGTCTGTAATGTTTATTACTATTTCACTGCCTTGGAGAAAATGTATGACTATGAAGATCCACGTACATTTAAGACGATCTGTCCAAGATGCAACAACTCACGGACCCTATTAGGCCCAATAAACTGTTGTTATTAGAACTGTAATTATTATTTTATTGTCAATTTTCTATATTTATTGTTTTCAGTCTTTTTTAGTGTTATTATTTTCAGTATTTATGTACATAATTAGATGGCAAAGCTAATAAAAAAATTAGAAAGTTGAAGGTTTGATAGACGCTCTAACCATTGATCTACTGAGGCTCAGTGTTCTGTCAACGTTTCGGGAATACAAAATGACCGATTTGTCGCAAACACGAGACCGAGTTGGGAGAATTCGAAAGTTTAAGCGACGGTCTCTATACAGAGACTTTCAAATTCTCCCAAACACACTCGAGCAGATGACGCCATTTTCTTAGAAGCCGGCCGTGACGTCACAACACGTGAAAGAAACCACGCGCTAACTGACCAACCAGAGCGAGCGTGGGACGTCACCTGGGCTACGATTGGCTAGAATTCTTGCTACGCCGTAGGGTTAAATTCATTTCCTCATTCTTCAAGTTTCTCATTTTAATCTTCGTTCAACAGTGCGTACTTTCGTTTAGCTGGCCACACGAAGACTCCCGCGCTCTCTCTATTCGAAGCATTTCAGAGCTAGAAACATTACAATTGATTTCAAATGGCGCTCGTGACAGAACAAACAGCGCGTTCGTCCCTCGTCATCGGAATTATCGAGTTGGTGTTTGGCGTAATCGCTGTTATCTGTGGAATCGTTTCCGTCAGCAAGTTGAGCAGCCCAGCCGCCACGACGATTGGCATGTGGGCATTCTACGTAAGTAGTACTCATAATATAACGGACGTTTGGTAGACGTTCATCAAGCTCAATTACTCATATAAGATTTCCGAGCCCCAGACAGGGTTCGAACATGCAACCTTCTAACGACCAGTTAGGCCCTGTTTACACGAAGCGGATTGACAGTCCAATCGGAACAAAAAACGCGAGTGAAGTCAATCTGGGCACATATCTGTTTACAAGGAGAATCCAATCTGCTTGGAACATTGTTTTCGGTTTTCGAACACAATTTTCTGTGCTTCCCTCACTGTCTGGCATTTAGTACGACACGCACTAACTTCGCTCAAGCGCATCAAGTTATTCTCAAGTCAAACCGTGTTTAGATGAATCAGGTTGGAAACATTCAAGCCGATTCAAGCTTAAATTTAAAGTCAATCCACTCCACTGCGTGGATTGACTTCAACCATTCGTTTCGATCAGATCAAAAACTTTCAATCTTCTTTATGTAAACACAACAAAGAGAAAAAATTAACATGCGAGATTTGATTTGAACTGATTCAATCCACTCATTGAGCTAGAGAGCTTGTAAATTCATGTGCTTCAAAAGTGGTAACGTTTTCATACTTAGATGTAGTTGAAGTGATGAGTTGTAGCGTATATATGTGGTATGTTTGTGAGCTTGGTGTATTAATGTACGTCTCATATTAGGAAGCACATATCAGTATGAATTTACAAGCTTAATTAGCTCTCCATCTGAGCCTCGGTAGCTCAATGCTTGGAGCGTCTAACAGGACATTAGAAGGTTGTACACATATGTAACCTTCACTCACCACCGAATTAGACACTCTAACCATTGAGCTACTGAGACTCTGATGGAGAGCTAAGGTTGTCAATTCATGCCCCTAAGCGGCAGAGCGTTTGAGATTCAAGCTTGAATTTAAAAAGTCAATCCACTCCACTGCGTGGATTGACTTCAGCCATTCGTTTCGAACAGATCGAAAACTTTCAATCTTCTTCATGTAAAAACAACAAGAAGGAACAACATGCGAGATTTGACTTAAACACTCAATCCACTTCATGCATGGTAGTGACTGACGGTATAAAGTAAATGGTTTGAACCTAGGAGTATCAGTAGATGTTTGTTGAAGTTGATCATCTATAGGTTAGTGTAGTCTAGAGAAAGACTGTTGGTGGTAGTGACTGACGTTATAAAGTAAATGGTTTGAACCTAGGAGTATCAGTAGATGTTTGTTGAAGTTGATCATCTAGGTTAGTGTAGTCTTGAGAAAGACTGTCGGTGACAGTGCAAACAGGGCCTTACACAAAAACGGATAAAACCGACGTCAATCGCAAAGAAAACGTTTTTATTACTGGAAACGACATCTTTATAATCGCGTTTTTACAATTGAAAATGTTTTCAATTGTGCCCTTCGTCAGAGAGAAACGTAAAGAGTAAGATTTGTTTGCAATCTTTACGTTTCTCTGACGAAACGTTGGAAACTACGTTCTCAAACTCATGAATAATTCATGAGCTAATTAGCCAATCAAAAACACGTATTTCGTCACGTGCGTGAGTTGCGAAACCCCGGTAATAAACGAAAAATTGAATTAATAATTAGGAAATTAGATAATAAACGCTTTAAACAATAAAAAGCGTACATTACAACATTTCTAAATTATAAAAGCAGTCAAAACAAAGAAAACTGTATTATTACCACAATTCTAAATTATAAATGCAAAACTCAACACAGAAACCAATTAAGTTAGGTTATAAGGATGTGCAAGGTGAAAGGTACGGTTCAACATAAAATCACAGTTCATTATAGGCGCTTTGAAGTTTGTCGAGTTTCCAGACCATATCTCGATTGACTGTGCTCTCACGAAGCGACGAAGAGCGTGGAATATGCCGAACAATAATTTGTATAATTCACGAATGAGAGAGCGCACGAGAACCGCTCTATTTACTTCAGCAGAATGAACGGAAAGCGTTTTATGGAATTGTGTGACAAGGAAAGACCTGATACTACTAGAAAAAATACGAGAAAAATAAGTCACGAAATCCAATTTCTGTTCAGACAAAAGTGGGCAGATATTAGCATATAATATATATAAACTGAAAGGTTTTTCTATTGCTGGTGTGCATCTTACGTCATTGCCGCCATGTTGGTTGACGTTTTCAAAAGATTTTCATCATCTGCAATTATAATATCATCCAACATGGCGAAAATATCTTTGCCCTTCAAATCTCAAGGGATTGGTTGCACACCACCTATACCAATATAGTGTGAACGGACGCCAAAACATCTACTGATACTCCTATATAGGTTCAAACCATTCTCTGTACTACATGCACCAACCTGGATGACCAACTTGAACAAATATCTACTGATACTCCTAGCTTCAAACTATTTACTTTATAACGTCTGTCACTACCACCAACAGTCTTTCTCAAGACTACACTAACCTAGATGATCAACTACAACAAACATAAACATCTTCTGATACTCCTAGGTTCAAACTATTTATTTTATAACGTCAGTCACAGCCATCGACAATGTTTTGACAGTTGCCATTATCAACATATTTCAAAAATGTTAATTTGAGTGTTTAGCCTACAAAATAATGGACGCTTTTAGCCTAATTGTACAGCTCAAAAGTTTGTGTATAAGGCCCAGTTTACATAAAAAACCTTTACATGAAAAGCAAAAACGACACAAATGAAAACATTTTCAATTGTGAAAACGCGATTATAAAGATATCGTTTCCAGTAATAAAAACGTTTTCGTTGCGATTGACGTCGGTTTTATCCGTTTTTGTGTAAGGCCCTGTTTGCACTGTCACCGAAAGTCTTTCTCAAGACTGCACTAACCTAGATGATCAACTTCAATAAACATCTACTGATACTCCTAGGTTCAAACCATTTACTTTATAACGTCAGTCACTACCACCAACAGTCTTTCTCAAGACTACACTAACCTAGATGATAAACTTCAACAAACATCTACTGATACTCCTAGATTCAAACCATTTACTTTATAACGTCAGTCACTACCATGCATGAAGTGGATTGAGTGTTCAAGTCAAATCTCGCATGTTGTTTCTCCTTGTCGTGTTTACATGAAGAAGATTGAAAGTTTTCGATCTGAATGAACCGAATGACTGAAGTCAACCACGCAGTGGAGTGGACTGGCTTGAGATTCAAGCAAGAACGACTTGAATGTCTCCAATCTGATTCATCTAAACACGATTTGACTTGAAAATGACTTGATACGCATGAGTGAAGTTAGTGTGTGTCGTGCTAAATGACAGACATTGAGGGAAGCACAGAAAATAGTGTTCCAAAACCAAAAACAATGTTCCAAGCAGATCGGATTCTCCATGTAAACATGTGCCCGGATTGACTTCACTCGCGTTTTTCGATCCGATTGCACTGTCAACCGCTTCATGTAAACAGGGCCCAATATTAATGTCACAAAATAATTGCCTAATTTGAATTTATTATTCAAATAATTTATTTGAATTTATTAAATTTGCCACTTAACGTGTGGCAGGAGAGAGGAACAGAAGTTTCGTCCCAATTGACACCAAACTCCTATGTGTAGACAACTAAGATCTAGATGTTGATTTTACGGAGGGAGGAAAACCGGAGAACCCGGCGAAAAACCCTCGGAGCACAGTTGAGACCAACTAAACTCTACTCACATAAGTCCCAAGCTTAAGAACTTTCCGTAAATTCATCTTGCGATGTTTTGACACTAAAGGCAGGTGGCTTGATCCAGGGTTATCGTTGTCTAGACAGGTTCTATATTTGTCCTCTCTATGAGAATGCAATTTGTTAGACCTTTGTTCAAAAAAGACCTGTTTATTGAAAAGCCTTTTAAAAAGCACCGGTATTATAGTAAGGTTATAGATATACTGCCGAAATAGGGAACGTAGTAGTCTAACGATTCGAGCGAAGGCCTCATTGTTTGTTTACACTCTTTCCGTTTCTCTCTGACGAAGGGCCTTCGTCCGAAACGTTAGACTATATACTACGTTCTCTGTTTCGGCAGTATATCTGTAACCTTACTATATTTCGGTTGTTGTTTCAACACTGCCTACGCAGCACGCTACTTTTATTTCACTATTTAGATGAATCAGGTTGGAAACATTCAAGCAGATTTAAGCTTGAATATAAAAAGTCAATCTACTCCACTCCACTGCGTGGATTGACTTCAGCCATTCGTTTCGAACAGATCGAAAACTTTCAATCTTCTTCATGTAAAAACAACAAGAAGGAACAACATGCGAGATTTGACTTAAACACTCAATCCACTTCATGCATGGTAATGACTGACGGTATAAAGTAAATGGTTTGAACCTAGGAGTATCAGTAGATGTTTGTTGAAGTTGATCATCTATAGGTTAGTGTAGTCTAGAGAAAGACTGTTGGTGGTAGTGCCTGATGTTATAAAGTAAATGGTTTGAACCTAGGAGTATCAGTAGATGTTTGTTGAAGTTGATCATCTATAGGTTAGTGTAGTCTAGAGAAAGACTGTTGGTGACAGTGCAAACAGGGCCTTACACAAAAACGTATAAAACCGACGTCAATCGCAAAGAAAATGTTTTTATTACTGGAAACGACATCTTTATAATCGCGTTTTCACAATTGAAAATGTTTTCAATTGTGCCCTTCGTCAGAGAGAAACGTAAAGAGTAAGATTTGTTTGCAATCTTTACGTTCCTCTGACGAAACGTTGGAAACTACGTTCTCAAACTCATGAATAATTCATGAGCTAATTAGCCAATCAAAAACACGTATTTCGTCACGTGCGTGAGTTGCGAAACCCCGGTAATAAACGAAAAATTGAATTAATAATTAGGAAATTAGATAATAAACGCTTTAAACAATAAAAAGCGTACATTACAACATTTCTAAATTATAAAAGCAGTCAAAACAAAGAAAACTGTATTATTACCACAATTCTAAATTCTAAATGCAAAACTCAACACAGAAACCAATTAAGTTAGGTTATAAGGATGTGCAAGGTGAAAGGTACGGTTCAACATAAAATCACAGTTCATTATAGGCGCTTTGAAGTTTGTCGAGTTTCCAGACCATATCTCGATTGACTGTGCTCTCACGAAGCGACGAAGAGCGTGGAATATGCCGAACAATAATTTGTATAATTCACGAATGAGAGAGCGCACGAGAACCTCTCTATTTACTTCAGCAGAATGAACGGAAAGCGTTTTATGGAATTGTGTGACAAGGAAAGACCTGATACTACTAGAAAAAATACGAGAAAAATAAGTCACGAAATCCAATTTCTGTTCAGACAAAAGTGGGCAGATATTAGCATATAATATATATAAACTGAAAGGTTTTTCTATTGCTGGTGTGCATCTTACGTCATTGCCGCCATGTTGGTTGACGTTTTCAAAAGATTTTCATCATCTGCAATTATAATATCATCCAACATGGCGAAAATATCTTTGTCCTTCAAATCTCAAGGGATTGGTTGCACACCACCTATACCAATATAGTGTGAACGGACGCCAAAACATCTACTGATACTCCTATATAGGTTCAAACCATTCTCTGTACTACATGCACCAACCTGGATGACCAACTTGAACAAATATCTACTGATACTCCTAGCTTCAAACTATTTACTTTATAACGTCAGTCACTACCACCAACAGTCTTTCTCAAGACTACACTAACCTAGATGATAAACTTCAACAAACATCTACTGATACTCCTAGATTCAAACCATTTACTTTATAACGTCAGTCACTACCATGCATGACATGGATTGAGTGTTCAAGTCAAATCTCGCATGTTGTTTCTCCTTGTCGTGTTTACATGAAGAAGATTGAAAGTTTTCGATCTGATCGAACCGAATGACTGAAGTCAACCACGCAGTGGAGTGGACTGGCTTGAGATTCAAGCAAGGACGACTTGAATGTCTCCAATCTGATTCATCTAAACACGATTTGACTTGAAAATGACTTGATACGCATGAGTGAAGTTAGTGCGTGTCGTGCTAAATGGCAGACATTGAGGGAAGCACAGAAAATAGTGTTCCAAAACCAAAAACAATGTTCCAAGCAGATCGGATTCTCCATGTAAACATGTGCCCGGATTGACTTCACTCGCGTTTTTCGATCCGATTGCACTGTCAACCGCTTCATGTAAACAGGGCCCAATATTAATGTCACAAAATAATTGCCTAATTTAAATTTATTATTCAAATAATTTATTTGAATTTATTAAATTTGCCACTTAACATTTGGCAGGAGAGAGGAACAGAACTTTCGTCCCAATTGACGCCAAACTCCTATGTGTAGACAACTAAGAACTAGGTGTTGATTTTACGGAGGGAGGAAAACCGGAGAACCCGGCGAAAAACCCTCGGAGCACAGTTGAGACCAACTAAACTCTACTCACATAAGTCCCAAGCTGGCGGAGTACGGGGTTATACCCAGACGGTCACCCATCCAAGTACTAACCCCGTCCGACTGGGCTTAATTATTGGTAAGAGGCAGCGCGCTAACAGCACACGCCACCCGTGCTCCCCTTACATGGTGCGGTTAAGAAGAAACAGAAAATACGTACGACGAAAAAATTGGGAATTTAGTATTGATACCAGTAAACTATAATTTCCAAATGAGGAATACCGGCGTTTTCATTTTCTTCAAGGTTTCCAGGGTCATTTCGTCAAAAATTTGTGCCACAAAAATAGAATAGATAGAATACATAAGCCAATAATAGTTGCGGATTTTCTGAGAAAACCAGAGGGCTTTACTCGGGACAACTTAAGTACAAAGCGTCTCATTTTGTTCAAAAAACTTTTTCGCGGTTTGATTCCGAGTTTGAAATAAATCTCAAGAACGAAGCAAGGAAACGAAAAACTGCAAAAGATGTTACTCTGTCATTTTAAGTGTTCTTCCAAATAAGACAGAGTTGATTTTTGTTTCAGAGGTACTTTAGAAACCGTCCGACTGGGCTTAACTATTGGTGAGAGGCAGCGCCCTAACAGCACACGCCACCCGTTTTGGGCAAAATTCAGGCAGCTCTTTTCCGCAAATGTCTGTTTTTTGGCTTCTTTTTACTTCAGCACCCGGGTTTTGCGCATCCTATTCCATCTGTTTCTTCCTTCTTTTTATCTTTAAATCTCATTGGTGTCGTGTTGTCGTATACAGGGTGTAACCTCAAGTCTATTGCGGTATTATATTTACTACCAGTTTAATATTTAAAAATATTTCCAAAACAAAATATTTTGAGCAACCAAAATCAACAACCCCCTACTCAGTTCAGCTTGTAACACAAAAAAAAATTCCCCCTTCCCCCCTCCACCTTTTATTTTATCAGAATACTAATCTTAACTAATAACCCTTCCCCCCAACCCCCCACTAATACCATAACACAAGAACACACATTTTTTTAAAAAAATTTTTTATTTTACCAAATCAAAAACATGGGGTCTCAACGACCCTTGTGTTTTTCTCCTCCAAAATAAACTCTAGTTACAGGATTGGACCAAAATCCAACCTGTTTGGATGGAAGCACATGGTACGTCCGGGATCAGATTAACTGTTTTATACATTATAATTATTTATGATTTCCCTTTTAAAAACAAAAAGTTTGAAATAAATCTCAAGAACGAAGGAAGGAAACGAAAAACCGCAAAAGATGTTACTCTGTCATTTTAAGTGTTCTTTCAAATAAGACAAACTTGATTTTTGTTTCATAGAGACTTTAAGGTTTAGTTAATAACGGCTTGAAACTTTTTAAAAATGTCAGGTTTTTTGTATGACTTTTTATTTCTTTTTCTAGTTCGCTATACCAGGGATTCTATGCATTTTGGCTGGCGTCAAGAAAGAATCGAACATGGTATGGACAACCTCATTATCACCATCATCATCACCATCATCACTATCATCATCATCGTCATCACCATCACACCATAATCATCACCATCATTATCACCATCGTCACCAACATGGCCATCATCACCCATCATCATAACCATGATCACCATCATCATCAGTATCACTGTCATTACCATAATCATCACTATCGCTAACGCTACGGTGACCATCATCATTATCACCACCATCATCCCACCGTCAACATCACCATCACCATCACTATACTCACCATCATCATCACCATCACAATCACCATCACTATCACAATCACTATCACCATCATCACCGTATACATGTAGTGCACGTGGTACGTTTGTGAGGTTGGTGTAATGGAACAGACGTTTGTGGACGTTCATCAAGCTCAATTACTCAGAAAAGACTTCTGAGCCCCAGACAAGATTCGAACATGAAACCTTCTAACCAGACCCTGTCTGGGGATAAAAAAATCTTTTCTGAGTAATTGAGCTTGACGAACGTCCACCAAACGTCTGTTCCATTACACCAAGCTTACAAACGTACCACATGCACTACATGTATACGTACAACTCATCATATCACTTGTAATGATCAGTTAGACGCTCTTACCATTGAGCTAACTCGAACAAAGCTACAACATAATTTGTTTCGTTTTTCTAGATGGGAGGTGCTCTGGCTGCAAATATTATTGGCATTATTTTGGCTGCTGTTGCATTTATAATTGGTGCAGTGTTCTGGGCACTTATTAACAGTTATAAATGCGGCGATTATAGCGTTAGTAACCACTGCTTCTGTTATGATTTTTCCGATCGTTTCAGTAATTCGCACAGCCTCTGTAAGTATCACAAGTATAAACTCTTACAATCCAAAAATAAGAATGCAAATATGTGTGTGCGTGTGTCTGTCTGTCTGTCTGTCTGTCTGTCTGTCTGTCTGTCTGTCTGCCTGCCTGCCTGCCTGCCTGCCTGCCTGCCTGTCTGTCTGTCTGTCTGTCTGTCTGTCTGTCTGTCTGTCTGTCTGTCTGTCTGTCTGTCTGTCTGTCTGTCTGTCTGTCTGTCTGTCTGTCTGTCTGTCTGTCTGTCTGTCTGTCCGTCTCTGTGTCTGTCCGTCTGTGTGTGTATGTATGTGTGTCTGTCTGTGACCTTCTGTTTGTCTGCGTGTGTCTGTTTGTCCGTGTGTAGACACACATACACACACATTCAAGCAGACACAAATACGGACACACACACAGAGAGACAGATACACACACACACATACACACACACACAGACACACAGACACACGCACGCACGCACGCACGCACGCACGCACGCACGCACGCACGCACGCACGCACGCACGCACGCACGCACGCATGCAGACACACATGCACACACGTTTCTTCCTGTCTATCAGCACTAATACTTCATTCCACGAACTCTTATCAACAGATTCTACCAGTTGTTCAAATCTTAAAACGGTACGAAATGCCACAGCCGTGGTTACAATCGTCTACGCCATCCTGGGCATTCTCTGCTTTATTGGCTCCATTTATGGATGCGCAGTAACTTGCTGTGCCCCTAATGTAAGTTGATATTACCCTAATTAACGTAGTAGCAGTTTATTGCTTTGTCTTGTGATCATTTTTCTGTCTGTCTGTCTGTCTGTCTGTCTGTCTGTCTGTCTGTCTGTCTGTCTGTCTGTCTGTCTGTCTGTCTGTCTGTCTGTCTGTCTGTCTGTCTGTTTGTTTGTTTGTTTGTTTGTTTGTTTGTTTGTTTGTTTGTTTGTTTGTTTGTTTGTTTGTTTGTTTGTTTGTTTGTTTGTTTGTTTGTTTGTTTGTTTGTTTGTTTGTTTGTTTGTTTGTTTGTTTGTTTGTTTGTTTGTTTGTTTGTTTGTTTGTTTGTTTGTTTGTTTGTTTGTTTGTTTGTTTGTTTGTTTGTTTGTTTGTTTGTTTGTTTGTTTGTTTGTTTGTTTGTTTGTTTGTTTGTTTGTTTGTTTGTTTGTTTGTTTGTTTGTTTGTTTGTTTGTTTGTTTGTTTGTTTGTTTGTTTGTTTGTTTGTTTGTTTGTTTGTTTGTTTGTTTGTTTGTTTGTTTGTTTGTTTGTCTGTCTGTCTGTCTGTCTGTCTGTCTGTCTGTCTGTCTCCCTCCCTCTATCCATCCATCCACCAATTAACTTACCCACCCAACCAACCACACACCCACTCACCTATCCATCCATCCATCTATCTATCTATCTATCTATCTATCCATCCATCCATCCATCCATCCATCCATCCATCCATCCAACCAACCAACCAACCAACCAACCAACCAACCAACCAACCAACCAACCAACCAACCAACCAACCAACCAACCAACCAACCAACCAACCAACCAACCAACCAACCAACCAACCAACCAACCAACCATCCATCCATCCAACCAACCAACCAACCAACCAACCAACCAACCAACCAACCAACCAACCAACCAACCAACCAACCAACCAACCAACCAACCAACCAACCAACCATCCATCCATCCATCCATCCATCCATCCATCCATCCATCCATCCATCCATCCATCCATCCATCCATCCATCCATCCATCCATCCATCCATCCATCCATCCATCCATCCATCCATCCATCCATCCATCCATCCATCCATCCATCCATCCATCCATCCATCCATCCATCCATCTAGGCTTTCCTCGGTTAACGCGTTTCGGAAGTGATCGGAACGGACCCGCTGGGGAAGGCCTAGCAACATTCGTAAACACTTTCACTTCACAGCTTGGTTGTTTATTAAGGAAGATAATCGTATGAAATTGTCCTTCAGTAGCATATTGAGACTATAATAAAGTTAAATCGAATGAGGCCAGAGTAGCTACTATTTAAAAATGTTTAATGGATAAAGGTATCATAAAGCTTAACTCTGTATTTTTACCTTTTTACCTTTATCCATTAAAAATTTTTAAACAGTAGCTAGTTCCAACATTTGATGTCCATCTGCATAAAATAATACAAGCCTGTTCACTTCGGAATGACAAAGTTTCACTAGCTTATAGCTTTCTTATCACTAGCTTTCCTTCTGCATCCGCCAAAAGTTGAACGTTAAACAGTTCAATTTTCATTTCGAGCTCCAATTGGAATATATTCCATAATTTCCTTCTTTCGATCGCCAAGATCTTTGGTAAAATCTTCGCAGCCATCCTTGTGCTTTTATACTGTCACCCAGGGTTGTTTACGGTAGATGTACTAGATCCCAGGAACACTTGAAGGGCCAGAAAGATTCTGGGCCAACCTTGTCCCCAGGGCCATTTGTGGGGGCTGGGCCAAGATGGCGGCCAAAAACAAAATGGCGGGAACAAATGGCCCTGGTTGGAGGCTAGCTCAAAATGCGCGGTATATTGCGCATTTTATTAACTAGAACTCAGTTCTTTACACAGTAATTATACCTAATTACACCTAATTATTGCATGATTTAAAATATAATTTCCCGTGCCGTGTGGAGGAACAACCGACAAGGTCAAAATACAATTTTTTAAAAAAAATACAAAATCAAACCGTCCGATTTACGCCATAAGCTCTTGACCAATCAGAGGCTGAGATAGCCTAGCCTCCACCAGGGCCATTTGTTCCCGCCATCTTGGCCCAGTTCCCTACAAATGGCCCTGGGTACAAGGTTGATTCTGGGCAGGACGTTTTACAAAAAAGGATCCAAACCGCCTACGCGGTCAAGCTCACGACGGAAACGAAAGGCTTAGAACTAGGCTACGGCTAATCATCCTTACTTCCATCCATCCATCCATCCACCCATCCATCCATCCATCCATCCATCCATCCATCCATCCATCCCCATCCATCCCCATCCACCAAAACCCACCAATCCACCCACCTAACCATCCAACCACCCACCCACCCACCCACCCACCCATCCATCTAACCATCCATCCATCCACCCAAACCCACGCACCCACACACCCACCCACCCACCCACGCATCCATCCACCCATTTATCCATCCATCCATTTATCCATCCATCCATCCATCCATCCATCCATCCATCCATCCATCCATCCATCCATCCATCCATCCATCCATCCATCCATCCATCCATCCATCCATCCATCCATCCATCCATCCATCCATCCATCCAACCACCCATTCACCAATCCATCCATCTACCCAAATATCCCACCCAAATCCATCCATCCATCAACCCATCCATCTATCCCTCCCTCCCTCTATCCCTCCCTCCCTCTATTCACTCATCCATCCAACCACCCACCAACACATCCACCGATCAATCCACCCATAAAGGATAAAGGGACGGGGGCTAATGGCGTTCGCCATGGTGGTGCATGGTCATTCATTCATCCTTACTCGCAGCCAGCGGCTGCATTGCGAAGGACGCAGATCAACGTTGGTCGTGTCGAGGCCAGCTGAAGCTTTCATTTTGAAAAGTGGAAGCACAAGAAAGTTTTCATGCCTATAAACATGTTTCTCGTACAAATAAAAGTAGAATTTCTACTTTTATTTGTACGAGAATAGAATATGTTAACGAAACAAAAGCGTGCGCAAAACGGAGTCATAGATGAACTATGCATAGACTGATCAAATTCTGATATTTATTTATTTTAAAAGAAATATGTGGATTTCACTCGCTAAGCGAATAAATTTTATATTGTCGTTGCCGTGTTAATTAAACGACCTTGCAATTCCATTCACAAATGTAGATAATCATCTAGAATATTTTCTCTGAAATGTTGTTTTTTTATGCTTAGCATGTGATTTATAACAAAATGCACCATTAAAATAGTGTTTTGAAAACCTAAAATTTTTTACAAAATGTGCTCTCAGAATGCTGCAAATGCCATTTCAGAGATCCAAATTTTAAAAATTTTCCGGGAGGGCATGCCACCGCACCGCATATCAAAGGCGCTCCAAGCAGCCGCCAACAGTGAACAACACAGTTCAGACCACGCATCACAGCTAAGATGTTAGGTGTTGATTTTACGGAGGAAGTAAAACCGGAGAACTCGGCGAAAAAAACCCGAAGCACAGAAGAGATCAACTACAACTCTACTCACATGAGTTCCAAAGCCGTCACCCATTCAAGTACTAACCCCATTGAACAGGCCTTAACTTTTGGCGAGAGGCAGCGCGCTAACAGCACACGCCACCGTGATCCCCAAATCCATCCACCCAAATCCATCCATCCACTAACCCATCCACTAACCCATCCAGCCATCCACTAACCCATCCAGCCATCCACTAACACATCCACTAACCCATCCATCCATCCATCCATCTATCCACTAACCCATCCAGCCATCCACTAACACATCCAGCCATCCACTAACACATCCACTAACCCATCCATCCATCAATCTATCCACTAACCCATCCAGCCATCCACTAACACATCCACTAACCCATCCATCCACCCATCTATCCACTAACCCATCCAGCCATCCACTAACCCATCCAGCCATCCACTAACACATCCACTACCCCATCCATCCATCCATCTATCCACTAACCCATCCAGCCATCCACTAACACATCCAGCCATCCACTAACACATCCACTAACCCATCCATCCATCCATCTAACCACTAACCCATCCAGCCATCCACTAACACATCCACTAACCCACCCATCCATCCATCTATCCACTAACCCATCCAGCCATCCATCCACTAACACATCCACTAACCCATCCATCCATCTATCCACTAACCCATCCACCCATCCACTAACCCATCCATCCACTAACCCATCCATCCATCCACTAACCCATCCATCTATCCACTAACCCATCCACTAACCCATCCATCCATCCATCCATCCATCTATCCACTAACCCATCCATCCACCCACCCACCCACCCACCCAAATCCACACATCCACTAACCCATCCATCCACTAACCCATCCATCCATCCATCCATCCATCCATCCATCCATCCATCCATCCATCCATCCATCCATCCATCCATCCATCCATCCATCCATCCATCCATCCATCCATCCATCCATCCATCCACCCACCCACCTACCTACCCAAATCCATCCATCCACTAACCCATTCACCCATTCACCTATCCACTAACCCACCCGTCCATCCACCCACTCATCCATCTACCTATCTACCTATCCACCCGGTGACCCACACATCCATCCACACCCATGCATCCACCAACCAACCCATCCATTCATCCACCCACCTCCCCCCATCTATCCATCCATCCACTCACCTCCCCACATCCACCCCCAAAAAATGTTCTTTCCTTTTTTCATAGTCCAAAGCAGTAAAACGTTTTCCCCATCTATAACTCTAGGCACCAACTGTGGTCGTAACAGGCACTGTTCCACAACCTAACACTATTGTCGTCACTAACCAGACCAGCCAAGGGCAACCAATGGGATACGCGCAAGGCCAGCCAATGGCATACGTGCAAGGACAGCCAATGGCATACGTGCAAGGCCAGCCAATGGCTTATCCCCAAGGCCAACCGATAGCTTACGGACAAGGTCAACCGATGGCTTACGGACAAGCTGCCTATCCTGGCACAGCACAACAACAGCCTCCAGCGTACCCCGACGGCCAAATCAATCCAGGCGTCCAATACGTCGGAAAACAATGAAAACCCGTTCTGTGTTCCACTTTTGAGTTAAACCATAAACATAGATAGTTGAGTGTTGAGTTTAGAAAACATCAAAATGTTTTAAATATGTTTTTAGTGAAGTATTCAACGAGCACTTTGAAGATTTTTTACTGTACTTTTTAAACGTAATCTAATGTAATCTTGATTGTAATGTTAATTAATTGTACTCTATATTACAATTAATAATTAACTCTTACTGTATTGATTTATAATCTGTTGTACTACCAATAATTCATTAATAAACTTTAATTAACAAGACGCCTGCTCCGGCGTTCACTCGGGCTACTGATTTCTGAAAGCTTCGCGTAGCCTGTGCGTACTCTAGCAAGACTACATGACAATGGCAATGCATAATTGCATAGATTTTCACAAATAGAATCCATGGTCTTATATGAACTGCTGCGGTGCAGGAAGCGCCCAAGGTTTCCTAATTAGGATAAATGTAAACAAGGCCGTTTTTCTGAAAACAAGACAGCTTACCTTTTATAAATACTTCAACAGATCCTGGTGGGTTTCTAAATTGTCTATTCTGTTTCGCTATTAAAAACGGCCATACAATGTCTAATATCGCCGAAAGATTGATTCCTTGTTGTTTCTTTCGAAGAACACGTAGTCAGACAAAGGTTCCATATACGTAATTTTTCGATTAAATGGTGATTTCTAATAATAACAGAGCCGAAACCTAGCCCGACCGAGTAATTAATAAACTTTTCAGAAGATAGTTTTTTCAATGCTACGTATTTTTGGTGCAAAGCGCTCAAAACAATTTCCGTCTTTTTAGCTTCCTCCGCTCAAGATCTCTCTAACTTTATTATAACACGACGCCGGGTCAGGCGTTCACTCGGGCTACTGCAAAATCACGCGCAGGTTGTCACATGCAGTGCTAAGATCTAAAGCCGCCGTCTAAACACATTCAGGTCACAGACAAAAGTCAAAACACAATCCAATCTCCGACAGAAAACGCAATTTGCATTACACGAAACACGATTGCCTGTAACGTATTTCTTCGGGTATTGAATATCAACACAGCTAGCGACATTACTGACCAATATCAAACTATGCCTGCGAACACGCAAAACACATCCGAGACGAGAAAGACTTGATCAGAGTCTGATCATCAGACAGTAGGAAAGCTATGAAAGAAAGCATTATTTCCACACATGTACAGCGTTCATATGTCAAGTCTCTTCGGGTATTAAATATCAACACAGCTTCCCCCGCTCAAGGCCTCTCTATTTTAACTTTATTACTGACGACTCAGGTTCATTTTTACCCGAACCAAAGGCAAGGGTTAAAACTAGCTCTGAGAAGGGCCACGAACATATTTACGACCAAGAACATCAACTCTATTATTATTATAATAATTTCAGTAAGCATTTGGAAGAAAATCAAAGACAGTACAGTAAGCAGTATCTTGAACAGTGCCGCCATCCCCATCCGCCAGCGTGTATTTCATTGCAATAAATATTTACATAACTCTTCTCAAATTACTAGAAATACATGAACGCAATAACCCCTCGCCCGCTTTGGCATGAATTTTTGTAAATGCCTCCTGATATTCCCTCTGCTGATTAGAAACACTAGCGCTCTTTTTTATTGGGGGCCTGGAAATAGCCACTCCTGTTGATCAAAATATAGTTTTAATTCTAGTATAATATTTGAAATAAAAAAACTGCAGTTTTAATAACTCTATTTTTTTGAAGAAAAAGGTAACGAGGAACAAAGAAAAATTTAAGGATGATATTTCGTGAAAAATATTGAGATAAAGAAAATTGGAAGTCACCTCCAGGATTCGAACTCGACCATGTTACCATGCAAGCCGACTGTGTTAACCACCAGACTACCGAGGCAGGCGGGAAAATTTTGTCAAAATATTAGGGTTATATTTTACACTTCTTTCTTTCCATGTTTACAAAAAACATCACTACAGCATCTGAAAACATTTTTCAAACCTGGCAGCCTGCCACGGTAATATTCATTTATGACATTTCAAAATGCTGAAATTGTTTTCACCTACATGTTAATAAATATTTCAACAGCATTTGTACGTTTTACAGAAGAAAAATTGCTCCTTTTCAGATTTTTATGCCAAATTATGGACAAGCCACGTTAGTCACAAGTGGTTTTACAATAAGAAAACTATTTGAAAAAAGATAACGCAGCCATAGATAAAAAATACAACAGGCAAGCAAACTAACATGCAATGGATAAGTTTAAAATACTTTAAGGACACACAAAAGAGAAAACAAAATTAACAGTGATAGGATATACATCAGGAAAGTGGGAAACTCGAACAGTTTTCCTACTAAATGTTCGTGATTATTGAGAGCGGCTGCTCTATATTTTTACCGTAAATTAAAACCGTTTCGCCGGCCTTTATTTCTTAATCGGTTTTCAAGTTTCACTCTTGCTTTCTCCTCCTTTCGAGTTTCGGTTTGACGGGTTTCCTTCTACTCAAGACGTTGTTTTGCTTTATACGTAGACGTTGATTTGTTCCTGTTCTTTCAAAAGTGATATACGTTTCCCAAAAACTCCTTTCTCAAGTCTTTTAATAGTTATTTGTTAGTTCAAATCTTTTTGTCAAGGACTATATTGTCCTCAGTGCCCCACAATCTTAACCGCGCATGGTCCGTCCACACATATATACAAATAAATAAATAAATAAATATTCAGATCACAGAAATTCGTTCGCATATCACGTTTGTCCACGCGTGTAAAATAACTCCACGCGTGTCGAGATTAGCACCCTCACCGGGCTCCGGGCCTTCGGCCCTACGCCCGGGCTCGGGGATTAATAATTCATGAGGAAAACATAGTGGAAATCAGTTACCGAGACGTTGTTGTAAAATGCAGAGAGCCGTCGATTATTATCATTTATAGACCTGGAGCGAGGGGAATTCGATGAAATATTACCCCGAGGTATGATATCCGAACTCCGCTATTGTTGTTGACAGCTTCGTGATTCGTGCGTGATATTCACGCGTGGTACACGAACTCGAATACCCCAGCCACAGCGGGGTATTCGACTCGAATACCCCGCTGTGGCGGGAAATTCTACGATAAATTAACTGGTCACGTGGTACAAATCAAGCTCTCTGACTGGACAATTTACAGTTGAGATATAATATTCCTGATTATCCACTCGAGAGCCGTGGATAATCAGGATACCCACTCGGTTATCGCCACGTTTTTTAACATACTTCTCAGTGTTTTCAAATTAGATAATAAAAGGCTTCTCGTGTATGACTTTTTATATAACTTTCAGGTAAACTTGGCAGAAAAATGCAACATTTGTCATCAAAACAATCTTTGCTTCAAAGTATTAACAAGAAAAGGATACAATTCCATAAACAACATACCAATAGTGACTTAGAATTGTTAAAACTGATACGCTCAGATCAGCTGGCTAAAATATATTTTAGCTATACTTTAGCCCGCTGAATTCTCCATTTTAGCCCACAAAATACAGCACAATGCCCGAGAAAATTATTATAATGTCGAACTTATTCCGTCAACATACTTTTTAACTGTATTTGGGGGTTGAAAAACAAACTGAAAGAAGCAAATTTCCATAATTATGAATGTAGCTATGCTATTAAAATATTGAATCCGCCATATTCACAGCAAGCAAAGCAAAATTATCTAGTTAAAATATGAATTAATTAATTGCCTCTACTATTATTGCCTCCTATTTCATGAGGGGCACACACAATCCAGTTATATATACGTCAGTGATTCCTACCTCAATACAGTAATCTTGACTTTTCTTGACTTGCAACTTTGAGTCTTTTGCAATTTACAGATTCTCCTGACTAGAAACAAGAAAACTTGTTAATAATTATTACTTAAATATGCATGTAATAGAGCAAAATAAAAATGTGGTAAACTGGCAAGATTTTCAGCAAAAAAATACTGCATAACGTTTCGCGCCAAGGGGGTTATAGTTAGGCTTATAGTTATAGTTATAGTTGGAGTTGGAGGTGGAGTTGGTGTTGGTGTTGGTGTTGGTGTTGGTGTTGGTGTTGGTGTTAGTGTTAGAGTAATGGAGTTCAAGTTATAGTTATAGAGTTAGAGTTATAAAATTAGATTTATAGATTTATAGAGTTATAGAGTTGTGGAGTTATAGAGTTGTTTCGTGCCAAGGGGGTTATAGTTAGGCTTATAGTTAGAGTTAGAGTTAGAGTTAGAGTTAGAGTTAGAGTTAGAGTTAGAGTTAGAGTTAGAGTTAGAGTTAGAGTTAGAGTTAGAGTTAGAGTTAGAGTTAGAGTTAGAGTTAGAGTTAGAGTTAGAGTTAGAGTTAGAGTTAGAGTTAGAGTTATGGAGTTATAGTTATAGTTATAGAGTTAGAGTTATGGAGTTAGAGTTATAGTTATAGAGTTAGAGTTATAAAATTAGATTTATAGATTTATAGAGTTAGAGTTATACAGTTGTAGAGTGTTTGCATCAGCCCGTCTATTTTCAAACTATTTTATGAGCTAAGACTAAGAAACGCGTCATCACGTCAAAATCAGGTGAGCATGGCGTGATATCTCAACATGTTAACTGACCAATCCCTGCTTAAGACATAACCTAAGTTATAATTAACGATAATGTACATCATATGACTAAAATTGATGCATTCTTTTAAGTTGTTATTTTGACGTATTTTCCGCATTATTAACCATACATGCATGCACTTCTTGATTAGACAAAGTCTTTCTACGAATATTTGAGCTACAATAATAGTTCACCGGCTGTTCAAAATGGGTATGACTAAGTGTATAGCACGTTCGGCTATTGTAGTAGGAATTATCGAATTAATCCTGGGAGGAATAGCTGTAATTTGTGGCAGCTTTACCGCTAGCAAGATTACCAAACTCGCTGAATACAACACTGGACTATGGGCACTTTATGTAAGTATCATATTCCCCACTGTAACAGACGTTTGGTCTGAGCCCCAGACAGGGATCAAACCTTCAACCTTCTAATGACCAGTTAGACGCTCTAACCATTGAGCTACTGAGACTCAGATGGAGAGCTAAGGTTGTAAATTCATAGTCATATGTGCTCCTAAATGGTAGCGTTTGCATGAGATGTAGTTAAAATAATGCTTTGTACGTCGTATACATGTAGTGCATGTGGAATGTATTCCGTAAAGCGCTGTGTTTTCAAGTAAGTAATCTAGTCATTGTTTTTTAATATCTCGAGTTTAGGTCTGCAAGGTATTATAGAGAGCAGTGGCGATGCAACAGTTTTACTTCCTGGTCATAATTTAACTTCCCGTCTTAACATCACGTCACTTTAAAGTGTATATGAAACTAAAATTAAGTTTGCCTTATTTGAAAGAACTCTTGAAATAATGGGGAATATCAATTTATAGCTTTTTCATATTTTACTTAGTTCTTGAGATATTTAGACTTATGTGATATTCAAATGAGATAACTTATGGTTCGTTTTTTCACTAATTAACATATTCGAAAATCGCGAATATTTTTAAGATTATTGAACAAAATCACTTCAAACTTTGCATATTGCTACAGTTCATGCAACTAAACATGAAAGACAAGTTACAAGTGATTTTGATCAATAATCTTAAAAATATTCACGATTTTCGAATATGTTAATTAGAAAAAAACGAACCATAAGTTATCTCATTTGAATATCACATAAGTCTAAATATCTCAAGAACTAAGTAAAATATGAAAAAGCTGTAAATTGATATTCCCCATTCTTTTCAGAGTTCTTTCAAATAAGACAAACTTGATTTTCGTTTCATATACACTTTAAGTGCTTATATCACTTGTGGGGTTTTACCGTGTTTAAATAGAGCAGAAAAAAAACAGTTAATAAGTTATTTTGCCGTTTTTGATTTACTCAAATAGCTCCTGACATATTGGCTTCTGAACATGCCAATTCTCAAAAATTTCCGTCGTTCATTTTAACACCTTGGGGGCCTGGGACTCAGGAACGAGTCAATCCAAAACAACTACGTTTCGGCTTACTGATTCACAAAAACACATATATTTGACTGAAAAATCGAAATGTCGAGCTCACACCCGTTTTCCAGTACGCACGAGAGTTCCAACTAAGAAGACGGTCGGCTTAGGTTCCTGAGTCCCAGGCCCCTGTGCTTAAAAATGAACGACGGAAAGTTTTGGTCAAATATTCATGTCAATGTATTGCAGTAAATTAAAGTTGTTTTATAGAGAAAAAAATAAACATTTTTGTTTTACAAAGGGAAGGCGCCTGTTTGCAAACGGTATCCATGGAAAGAACATAATGTGAACGTTGGAGTGTATTTTCCCCATAACTATTCTGGTGCAAAGTTTGAATTATTTCTGCTTCATAGTTTCAGAGATATTAGTATCAGAACTAATGATTCGTCTAAGTAAAATAGTCTGGGTGTTAGACACAGTAAAATAGTCTGGTGTTAGACACAGTAAAATACAGTAATCTGGTGTTAGACACAGTAAAATAGTCTGGTGTTAGACACAGTAAAATAGTCTGGTGTTAGACAGAGTAAAATAGTCTGGTGTTAGGCAGAGTAAAATAGTCTGGTGTTAGACACAGCAAAATAGTCTGGTGTTAGACACAGTAGAATAGTCTGGTGTTAGACACAGTAAAATAGTGTGGTGTTAGACAGTAGAATAGTCTGGTGTTAGACACAGTAAAATAGTTTCGTGTTAGACACAGTAAAATAGTCTTGTGTTAGACACAGTAAAATAGTCTGGTGTTAGGCAGAGTAAAATAGTCTGGTGTTAGACACAGTAAAATAGTCTGGTGGTAGACAGAGTAAAATAGTCTGGTGTTAGACACAGTAAAATAGTCTGGGTGTTAGACACAGTAAAATAGTCCGGTGTTAGACACAGTAAAATAGTCTGGTGTTAGACACAGTAAAATAGTCTGATGTTAGAGACAGTAAAATAGTCTGGTGTTAGACAGAGTAAAATAGTCTGGTGTTAGACACAGTAAAATAGTCCGGTGTTAGACACAGTAAAAGTCTTGTGTTAGATAGAGTAAAATAGTCTGGTGTTAGACAGAGTAAAATAGTCTGGTGTTAGACACAGTAAAATAGTCTGGTGTTAGACACAGTAAAATAGTCTGGTGTTAGACACAGATGACTAAACCTTCACGGAGAAGGACATTATATTCTGAATGGTCAAAAGATAGCCATTGTTTATATAGAGTAGGGTGACCCTTATAGGATGGTCAAAAAGATGTTTGACAAAAGATACCATTTTTACTTATAGTACCTTATACCAGGAGTTTTGGGTATTATGGCGGGAGTCAAAAAGAAAAAAAAATTGGTAAGTACAAGCTCAAGTACAAACTATCCAAAACAGGTGTCTCAATATTCTTGGCATACCCGAGATAGTTTGCAATCTTTAAAAGAGAGAAGAGACACTATCACTATAGAGGAATTTCAACGAAGTAAAACTGATATGAACCACCCATGTAACAAATTTATCCCCTCTTCTATATACCACACATACGATCTGAGAAACGGTTCTGATCTACCATGCACAGCCTATGTCCCACACGAAAAGACATGAACTATCTTTTATTCCTAGATCAATTTCACTTTTGAAGAAACGCTGAATTATTTTGAACAAGTCAGAAAGTTTTATATCATGCACTAATTTTTATCTGATTCAAGTTTTGACACATTTTTATCTGTATTATAATATATTCACCTATTTTACAATGTAAATCCATTGTACTTTTTAACTGAAGAAGGATAATTAAAGATTATTATTATCATAGACGTTTGGTAGACGTTCGTCAAGCTCAATTACTCAGAAAGTCTTTCTGAGTCCCACACAGTGATCAAACCTTCAACCTTCTAATGACCAGTTAGACGCTCTAACCATTGAGCTACTGAGGCTCAGATGGAGAGCTACGGTTGTAAATTCATAGTCATATGTGCTTCCTAAGTGATAGCGTTTGAATATGAGATGTAGTTAAAATGGTGAGTTGTACGTATACATGTAGTGCATGTGGTACGTTTGTGAGCTTGGTGTAATGGAACAGACGTTTGGTAGACGTTCACCAAGCTCTATTACTCAGAAAATGTTTCTGAGCCCCAGACAGTGATCAAACCTTCAACATTCTAATGATCACTTAGACGCTCTAACCATTGAACTACTGAGGCTCAGATGGAGAGTTAAGGTTGTGAATTCATAGTCATATGTGCTTCCTAAATGGTAGCGTTTGCATATGAGATGTAGTTAAAATGGTGAGTTGTACGTATACATGCAGTGCATGTGGTACGTTTGTGAGCTTGGTGTAATGGAACAAACGTTTGGTAGACGTTCATCAAGCTCAATTACTCAGAAAATGTTTCTGAGTCCCAGACAGTGATCAAACCTTCAACTTTCTAATGATCACTTAGACGCTCTAACCATTGAGCTACTGAGGCTCAGATGGAGAGTTAAGATTGTAAATTCATAGTCATATGTGCTTCCTAAATGGTAGCGCTTGCATATGAGATGTAGTTAAAATGATGAGTTGTACGTATATAGATGCAGTGCATGTGGTACGTTTGTGAGCTTGGTGTAATGGAACAGATGTTTGAAGGACGTGTGTGGGTGTGTTTCTCTCACAACGACAAACATGTAGAATTTTCAAGTAATTATGTTTGATAATAGCAACGATATATAACATTCTCCGTTAACTCATTATGCACATGTGACGTCAAGATGTTTAATTTGCATATCAAACAAACTGAAATATCTCAAGAACGAAGCAAGGAAACGAAAAATTGTTGGAATATATCGTGCATGTATGTTGTTAGAAATTGTGGGCCTTGATAATTCTTGATATCATGCTCAACCTCATCCAATAATTGTATAATATATGTACAATATTAAAATTAAAAAAAATGACAATGAGAACATTGAGGTACTGTCAACAGAGCAAATCCCCTTTCCTGATCTGCATTATAAAGAAGTTTTAGAAACCATGAACATTCCGACTTTGTATGATCGAAGACAATCATTGACAGACGAGTTATTTAATGAAATCGTCAATAACAGTTGTCACAAATTAAATGCTTTGCTATCGCCGCTAAATGGTGGCATAATGCCACTAAGAAATAGGCGTAATTTTCAACTTCCCGTATGTAAGGCGAACAGGTTTAATTTTTATGTCTACTTCTTATAGATATGGTAAATAGTCGTGTAGATATTAGTACTTGTAATTTATTCTCAACACCTTTTATCTCGAATGATCTTGTCTATATGCTATCGGATTTTTAACGTAATTTTAATGTAATTTTCACAATTGTAAAACTTAATGTAATTCAGCCAACCTTATTTAGGGGCTGTAAGTTATTAAGTTCAATATCTCTATCTATCTATCTATCTATCTATCTATCTATCTATCTATCTATCTATCTATCTATCTATCTATCTATCTATCTATCTATCTATCTATCTATCTATCTATCTATCTATCTATCTATCTATCTATCTATCTATCTATCTATCTATCTATCTATCCATCTATCTGTCTCTCTGTCCGTCTGTCCGTCTGTCCGTCTGTCCGTCTGTCCGTCTGTCCGTCTGTCCGTCCGTCCGTCTGTCCGTCTGTCCGTCCGTCCGTCCGTCCGTCCGTCCGTCCGTCCGTCCCTCCGTCCGTCCCTCCGTCCCTCCCTCCGTCCGTCCCTCCGTCCGTCCCTCCGTCCGTCCCTCCGTCCGTCCCTCCGTCCGTCCCTCCGTCCGTCCCTCCGTCCGTCCCTCCGTCCGTCCCTCCGTCCGTCCCTCCGTCCGTCCCTCCGTCCGTCCCTCCGTCCGTCCCTCCGTCCGTCCCTCCGTCCGTCCCTCCGTCCGTCCCTCCGTCCGTCCCTCCGTCCGTCCCTCCGTCCGTCCCTCCGTCCGTCCCTCCGTCCGTCCCTCCGTCCGTCCCTCCGTCCGTCCCTCCGTCCGTCCCTCCGTCCGTCCCTCCGTCCGTCCCTCCGTCCGTCCCTCCGTCCGTCCCTCCGTCCGTCCCTCCGTCCGTCCCTCCGTCCGTCCCTCCGTCCGTCCCTCCGTCCGTCCCTCCGTCCGTCCCTCCGTCCGTCCCTCCGTCCGTCCCTCCGTCCGTCCGTCCGTCCGTCCGTCCCTCCGTCCGTCCCTCCGTCCGTCCCTCCGTCCGTCCCTCCGTCCGTCCCTCCGTCCGTCCCTCCGTCCGTCCCTCCGTCCGTCCCTCCGTCCGTCCCTCGGTCCCTCCGTCCGTCCCTCCGTCCGTCCCTCCGTCCGTCCCTCCGTCCGTCCCTCCGTCCCTCCGTCCGTCCCTCCGTCCGTCCGTCCCTCCGTCCGTCCGTCCCTCCGTCCGTCCCTCCGTCCGTCCGTCCCTCCGTCCGTCCGTCCCTCCGTCCGTCCCTCCGTCCGTCCGTCCGTCCCTCCGTCCGTCCGTCTCCGTCCGTCCGTCCCTCCGTCCGTCCCTCCGTCCGTCCCTCCGTCCGTCCCTCCGTCCGTCCCTCCGTCCGTCCCTCCGTCCGTCCCTCCGTCCGTCCCTCCGTCCGTCTCCGTCCGTCCGTCCGTCCGTCCGTCCGTCCGTCCGTCCGTCCGTCCGTCCGTCCGTCCCTCCGTCCGTCCCTCCGTCCGTCCCTCCGTCCGTCCCTCCGTCCGTCCCTCCGTCCGTCCCTCCGTCCGTCCCTCCGTCCGTCCCTCCGTCCGTCCCTCCGTCCGTCCCTCCGTCCGTCCCTCCGTCCGTCCCTCCGTCCGTCCCTCCGTCCGTCCCTCCGTCCGTCCCTCCGTCCGTCCCTCCGTCCGTCCCTCCGTCCGTCCCTCCGTCCGTCCCTCCGTCCGTCCCTCCGTCCGTCCCTCCGTCCGTCCCTCCGTCCGTCCCTCCGTCCGTCCCTCCGACCGTCCCTCCGTCCGTCCCTCCGTCCGTCCCTCCGTCCGTCCCTCCGTCCGTCCCTCCGTCCGTCCCTCCGTCCGTCCCTCCGTCCGTCCCTCCGTCCGTCCCTCCGTCCGTCCCTCCGTCCGTCCCTCCGTCCGTCCCTCCGTCCGTCCCTCCGTCCGTCCCTCCGTCCGTCCCTCCGTCCGTCCCTCCGTCCGTCCCTCCCTCCGTCCGTCCCTCCGTCCGTCCCTCCGTCCGTCCCTCCGTCCGTCCCTCCGTCCGTCCCTCCGTCCCTCCGTCCGTCCCTCCGTCCGTCCCTCCGTCCGTCCCTCCGTCCGTCCCTCCGTCCGTCCCTCCGTCCGTCCGTCCGTCTCTCCGTCCGTCCCTCCGTCCGTCCCTCCGTCCGTCCCTCCGTCCGTCCGTCCGTCCGTCCGTCCCTCCCTCCGTCCGTCCCTCCGTCCGTCCCTCCGTCCGTCCCTCCGTCCGTCCCTCCGTCCGTCCCTCCGTCCGTCCCTCCGTCCGTCCCTCCGTCCGTCCCTCCGTCCGTCCCTCCGTCCGTCCCTCCGTCCGTCCCTCCGTCCGTCCCTCCGTCCGTCCGTCCGTCCGTCCGTCCGTCCCTCCCTCCGTCCCTCCGTCCGTCCCTCCGTCCGTCCCTCCGTCCGTCCCTCCGTCCGTCCCTCCGTCCGTCCCTCCGTCCGTCCCTCCGTCCGTCCCTCCGTCCGTCCCTCCGTCCGTCCCTCCGTCCGTCCCTCCGTCCGTCCCTCCGTCCGTCCGTCCGTCCGTCCGTCCGTCCGTCCGTCCGTCCGTCCCTCCGTCCCTCCGTCCCTCCGTCCCTCCCTCCCTCCCTCCCTCCCTCCCTCCCTCCACCCACCCACCCACCCACCCACCCACCCACATTTATTTTAAAAATGGGAAAACATATGCAAAATTGGTCTAGTTTGCAAGAAAGATGGTGGCGAATAAGTGCCTAACACTTTGTCAAGTTTTCACAGAACCTTTACAACACTTGTAGTCATATCAGACTAGTTCCTAGTCCTCTTCTCTCACTTTTCAAATTTGGTGACGTCACAGACTAAAGCGTTCGGGGGAGGACTAGCGGAAAATGTCAACAGTTCAATAACTTATTTCCCACGGCTATTTCGTGGTGTTTTGTTGAATAGATCGCTTTTATACTTCTCCCAGGAAATGCCTCTTACCTATTCTACTGTTCTTGATCGAATTTATATGAGTTTAACCCAATAAATGTTTATTTAAACGGCTATTTACCGCTAGTTCAGTCGGCGGGTTTACGTTAAGCTCAGACGAGAACTATATTTGTTACAACTACATGTTGACGTCGATCTGATAGTCGTTAAATATGATCAAAATAACGTTTGACAAGTATATAAGATCGATACATTCGCTAAGAACTTCGATAAACCAGAAGAAATAGCAAAATAATGTGTTATTGTCCGACTCTCCACTTACGATTAAACACAAGATCATTCTACAAACTAGAAGTTACTACCGCAAGTGAAGTGCTGCCTCAAAAGGGACAAAAACCTTTGCCTACTCCACAGGCAAATATCTGCAGTCCGTGACCAATGTGACACCCCTCTTGCCCACTCCACCCAAGATTACCCACACCACGCAAGATTTCCCACTCCGCCCAAGATTTCCCACTCCCCCTGAGTACCCACTCCACCCAAAATTGCCCACTCCACCCAAGATTGCCCACTCCACCCACTCCACCCGAGATTGCCCACTCCACCCGAGATTGCCCACTCCACCCAAGATTGCCCACTCCACCAAAGATTGACCACTCCACCCAAGATTGACCACTCCACTCGAGATTGCCCACTCCACTCGAGATTGCCCACTCCACCCAAGATTGCCCACTCCACCCAAGATTGCCCACTCCATCCAATTTTTTCTCACCTCTTCACCATAAGAACCCGCAGAGTTGCCTGCGAAGAAGACTGGGAAGTCCAAAAATGTAATATTTAATTATAAGATTGAAAACAACAAGGGTTCTGACAGGATATACACACAATTAAATAATCGCACCTCTTGCTCTGATGCTGTGGCAAAATTGTCAATGCAATTCCAAGTGCTTAATAATTAATATGTTTTGACAAATCTAGAGCTTTAATAAAATTATACAGCAATGTACCATTGAGCCCATCACATTATTTTGTAGAATTTGTATAAGTCAAAAACACACACGCAGATAGTAGCGTCTGATCAGAATGCTGATCAGTGCAAAGTGCAAACAAATACACAATGAACCCACACCAGTATATACACCTAAAAATAGAACAAACAACGACCAGGATATAATTTCGATCTTGAACAGTAGAATAGATAAGAAACAATACCAGTGAGAATTTTCAAGGCTCCTAATGGAGAATAAACGTACAAATAAAGCGATCGTCGGTTGCCTTGACTGGCTCATGAATAATTAAGTGGGGCCAAAAATGGGGCCAGATTTGGGAACACAAAACATTTTATTCCAGGTCTCTTACGAATCCAGCCCGCGCGGATATCAACGAAAAGAGGCCTGGGAACCAGGCTGTAGTCATACAATAAAAGGGATAAAAGGATAAGGACTGGGAAGCTAATCATCCTTACTTGCAACCAGCGGCTGAATCATTGGCAGAAATTTGGGACAAGATGGTGGCGCGCGTGCGCATTAACGACCATAATAATGGAGATTCTCAACAGTAAATAATAAGGAGAGCACACATTAATTCAAATTTTGCTTAAACGGTGATATATTTCTTCTTTGCGCAGCTCCATCTGACTTCAGCATGGACTAAGCAACAGTTGTAACTAAAAAACATTTTCTTCCCTAGCTTGTCTTATTTTTGCACTAAAAGCGCCACAATCCATAGTGTTAGCCATAGTAATCTTTGTAAACGGGTGCTAGACATTGGCCAAATTGACCGACAATGTTACGGGCGATGCGAAGTCTCCAGATCGCGATGTATTCGGCATGAGTCAGTCTATTTTGCATAGTACTTTCAAAAGCGTTTGAAATTGCTTCATTTCACAGTTCTTATCGCCGTTTAGTTTATAAAATATCTTTGATGTGGGGTCATGTGCCGCGGTTAATATATGTTAGTTACCTTGCATATTAAATGAGCTACTACATTGCTTTAAAACTACGTCTAGAATATTATTTTTTTGTTAAATAACGACAAATATCGTCTGTATCATGAATGAACTAAATCAGTTAATTACCTCGAAGTCGGTAACTAAGCTAAAGTAATAAAAGTAGCCTGCTGCGTAGGCAGTTTAGAAACAACAATCGAAATATAATAAGGTTAGATATACTGCCGAAACAGAGAACGTAGGAGTCTAACGTATCGAGCGAAGGCCCTTAGGTAATTAAGTCTTATTTACAGGTTGTTTACATATACATACATGCACGATTTAGGCAAATTATAAAGAACTCAATGACCTGAATAATGAGAATACACTAGAATACAATACAATCAAACGCATTAGAATACATATATAACTAGAAGTTACTACCGCAAGTGAAGTGCTGCCTCGAAAGGGACAAAACCTTTAGCCTACTCCACAGGCAAATATCTGCAGTCTGTGACCAATGTGACACCCCTCTTGCCCACTCCACCCAAGATTATCCACACCACCCAAGATTGCTCACACCACTCAAGACTGTCCCCTCTACCCAAGATTACTCACACCACCCACGACTGCCCACTCCACCCAAAATTTCCCACTCCACCTGACATTGCCCACTCCACCCAAGATTGCCCACTCCACCCGAGATTGCCCACTCCACCCGAGATTGCCCACTCCACCCGAGATTGCCCACTCCACCTGAGATTGCCCACTCCACCCACGATTGCCCACTCCACCCAATTTTTTCTCACCTTTTCACCATAAGAGCCCACAGAATTACCTGCGAAGAAGACTGGGAAGTCCAAAAATGTAAAATTAATTACAATAGCCAGAGTATTTACACATCTCTTCTATATTTTTTAATTATATAATTGAAAACTACAAGTTACTATAACTTATCGCTTGACTGATATGACAATTAATATACAAATATTAAATAATCATGTCTCTTGCTCTAATGCTGTGGCAAAACTGCCAATGCAATTCCAAGTGCTTAATATGTTTTGACAAATCTAGAGCTATAATAAAATTATAGAGCAATGTACCATTGAGCCCATCAGATTATTTTGCAGAATTTGTATAACTCAAAATACACACACGCAGATAGACTGTATAGTAGCGTCTGATCCTGATCAGAATGCTGATCAGCACAAACACAATGAACCCACACCAATATTGGCAATCGACACCTATTAAAGATAGAAGAGAACAACTGTGAAATCTACCAAAAAACACAGTTTGTTGTCAATTGTAGAAATTGATATCTTACCTCGACAAGATAATCTCTCCTCCCTGAAATTGTATAAAAGGACAGTTGACAAGTGAACGAGAACACTGAACATTTGACCAGCACGCCGGCTTGACTCGTGGCATGGCCAGTTCAGAAATCCATCGCCGTCGTGGTGTTGACAAACTTCAAACGTATATACAATTTACCAGAGCAAATCCTTCTGTCGTATGTAATGATGTAAGTTGTAGGAAGAAACGTCTACGTCACAAAACGTCATAAAACGGTCAACAAATAAACTCTCAAAATCGAGATTTCGTTGACTATACATAACTCGGCAAAGAGGTCTGGAAATGAGACACAGGCAACCCATGTCAAGATTAGTGAGCTGCCTTCGGCAGCAATTAACATTCTTTTCAAATAACCTATTGTATATTGACAGCCCTGTGGTCAGTTGAACCATTTTTAATCGAACTGATATGAATATAATTAACATTTTTATTTCAGTTATGCTCCTTCATACGTTTAGAAGTTATCGTAATTTCCCAGGTGTATACGACCATTTGTTTTTTACGCATCCGTGACTTCAGAGGTGTCCAGGGCTGTCAATATACAATAGGTTACTTGAAAAGAATGTTAATTATATTTTCTAAGGGTAGCCTTTTTTTTGATACACCCTGTATAGATCAAAACTCAGACAAACAAACAAACAAACCGAAATTGAATCTCGAGGGATTTCTAATGAGCCATTCTCTATTGTTGGAAATGAAAGAATAAATTATAAACTCAGACAAACATGAATTCGACGTCATCTGTGCGCTTCGCTATTAGGGACCTTAAGATCTACGACGGCAACTTCGAGGACGACGTCTTCAAACAAAACAAAGATAATGAATAATTTCTAGTCCCAAGAGTAATCTGAACACCGTCCTCGCTCTGTATACAACACCACTCGAGCATTTTCACGTCTTCAGGACGACGTTGACTCCTGGGGTGATGAGAACTGTTGTCTGAGATTTCCTTAACACAGACACTGCAACCGTTTTAACACCTTGAAAATTATAAAACAAGCTTCAAGTATTGAATACGGTAGTCAGTTAACCGTGACTTATTTTTAATGCTAAAATTTGAATTGCTTTTTAACCGCCGTCGTCGTCCTAGCATCTGAAGGTCCCTATTAGGGACTTGGACGACGACGGCGGTTAAAAAGTAATTCAAATTTTAGCATTAAAAACAAATCACGGTTAACTGACTACCGTATTCAATATTTGAAGCTTGTTTTATAATTTTCAAAGTGTTAAAACGGTTGCAGTGTCTGTGTTAGGGCAATCTCAGACAACAGCTTCTCGTCACCCCAGGAGTCAACGTCGTCCTGAAGACGTGAAAATGCCATGAGTGGCGTTGTATACAGAGCGAGGACGGTGTTCAGATTACTCTTGGGACTAGAAATTATTCATTATCTTTGTTTTGCAAGAAGAATGCTTTTGTTTGAAGGACGTCGTCCTCGAAGTTCCCGTCGTAGATCTTATCTGATGGAACGGACGCAGATCAACGTCGTGAGGAGGGCATATCAAAGACGCTCCACGCAGCCGCCATACAACACCGTTCAGACCACATTGTTTTAATAAACTACTTATTGACCTCGCTAGTTCGGTCTGTACCAGTGAAATATCGGACCTCTGTTTTCTGCAGGTACCTCGCTTCGCTCGCTCGGTCCGTACTAAAAACGTCTGTCCGATATTTCACTAGTACAGACCTCACGCTCGGTCAATAAGTAGCAAATACAGCCCTAGAACATACTTTAACGTTGTTTTTCTAGATGGCATTCGCCCTGGCAACAAATCTTATTGGAATGTTGCTGGCTATTACTGCAAGTGTCTTCGGTGGACTTTTTATTGCAATTCTTGCTAATTATAATAAGTGCTTTGATACTGGAGATGAGTGTATATGTTTTCGGAAGAAAACGAAGTTTAAAACATGTAAGTACCACAACTTGTCGGTTTGCGATTTTCTGTCTGTCTGTCTGTCTGTCTGTCTGTCTGTCTGTCTGTCTGTCTGTCTGTCTGTCTGTCTGTCTGTCTGTCTGTCTGTCTGTCTGTCTGTCTGTCTGTCTGTCTGTCTGTCTGTCTGTCTGTCTGTCTGTCTGTCTGTCTGTCTGTCTGTCTGTCTGTCTGTGTGTGTGTGTGTGTGTGTGTGTGTGTGTGTGTGTGTGTCCGTCCGTCGTTCCGTCCGTCCATCCATCCATCCATCCATCCGTGAGTGAGTGAGTGAGTGAGTGAGTGAGTGAGTGAGTGAGTGAGTGAGTGAGTGAGTGAGTGAGTGAGTGAGTGAGTGAGTGAGTGAGTGAGTGAGTGAGTGAGTGAGTGAGTGAGTGAGTGAGTGAGTGAGTGAGTGAGTGAGTGAGGGTGTGTGAGTGAGTGAGTGAGTGAGTGAGTGAGTGAGTGAGTGAGTGAGTGAGTGAGTGAGTGAGTGAGTGAGTGAGTGAGTGAGTGAGTGAGTGAGTGAGTGAGTGAGTGAGTGAGTGAGTGAGTGAGTGAGTGAGTGAGTGAGTGAGTGAGTGAGTGAGTGAGTGAGTGAGTGAGTGAGTGAGTGAGTGAGTGAGTGAGTGAGTGAGTGAGTGAGTGAGTGAGTGAGTGAGTGAGTGAGTGAGTGAGTGAGTGAGTGAGTGAGTGAGTGAGTGAGTGAGTGAGTGAGTGAGTGAGTGAGTGAGTGAGTCGGTCGGTCGATTAGTACTTCACTCAATAAAATCTTTTCAATAGTTTCTACCAGTTGTTCAAATCTTGACATCATAAGAAACGCTGCCTGGATGGTTTTCATCGTCTGCTCCATCCAAGGCTTGGTCTGCTTTTTTGGCTCTATTTTTGGATGTATTGGAATTTGTTGCTGTTGTTGTGCTCGCCGTGTAAGTTGATATTCATCATGTGTTTAGAGTATGAAATGTCTGTCTGCCTCACTGTCCGTCTGTCTGTCTGTCTGTCTGTCTGTCTGTCTGTCTGTCTGTCTGTCTGTCTGTCTGTCTGTCTGTCTGTCTGTCTGTCTGTCTGTCTGTCTGTCTGTCTGTCTGTCTGTCTGTCTGTCTGTCTGTCTGTCTGTCTGTACTACTATTACAACCAGTGGCAAGTCGTTAACTGATGTCTGTCCAGGCATCTGTTCATATCTGCCCATCTGTCCGCCTGTCTTTGTGCTTAAGTACGTCCGTCCGTCTGGCTGTCCATACTGTCCAAATTGTCTGTCCAAATTGTCTGTCCAAATGTGTCCAAATTGTCTGTCCAAATTGTCTGTCCAAATGTGTCCAAATTGTCTGTCCAAATTGTCTGTCCAAATGTGTCAAAATTGTCTGTCCAAATTGTCTGTCCAAATGTGTCCAAATTGTCTGTCCAAATTGTCCGTCCAAATGTGTCCAAATTGTCTGTCCAAATGTGACCAAATTGTCTGTCCAAATTGTCTGTCCAAATTGTCTGTCCAAATGTGTCCAAATTGTCTGTCCAAATTGTCTGTCCAAATGTGTCCAAATTGTCTGTCCAAATTGTCTGTCCAAATTGTCTGTCCAAATGTGTCCAAATTGTCTGTCCAAATTGTCTGTCCAAATGTGTCCAAATTGTCTGTCCAAATTGTCCGTCCAAATGTGTCCAAATTGTCTGTCCAAATGTGACCAAATTGCCTGTCCAAATTGTCTGTCCAAATTGTCTGTCCAAATTGTCTCTCCGTCTGTCCAAATTGTCTGTCCAAATTGTCTGTCCAAATCGTCTGTCCAAATCGTCTGTCCAAATTGTCTGTCCAAATTGTCTGTCCAAATTGTCTGTCCAAATTGTCTCTCCAAATCGTCTGTCCAAATTGTCTGTCCAAATCGTCTGTCCAAATTGTCTGTCCAAATTGTCTGTCCAAATTGTCTGTCCAAATCGTCTGTTCAAATCGTCTGTCCAAATCGTCTGTCCAAATCGTCTGTCCAAATTGTCTGTCCAAATTGTCTGTCCAAATTGTCTGTCCAAATGTGTCCAAATTGTCTGTCCAAATTGTCTGTCCAAATTGTCTCTCCAAATCGTCTGTCCAAATTGTCTGTCCAAATTGTCTGTCCAAATCGTCTGTCCAAATTGTCTGTCCAAATTGTCTGTCCAAATTGTCTCTCCAAATCGTCTGTCCAAATTGTCTCTCCAAATCGTCTGTCCAAATCGTCTGTCCAAATTGTCTGTCCAAATTGTCTGTCCAAATCGTCTGTCCAAATCGTCTGTCCAAATTGTCTGTCCAAATGTGTCCAAATTGTCTGTCCAAATTGTCTGTCCAAATTGTCTGTCCAAATGTGTCCAGATTGTCTGTCCAAATGTGACCAAATTGTTTGTTCAAATTGTCTGTCCAAATTGTCTGTCCAAAGTGTCTGTCCAAATTGTCTGTCCAAATTGTCTGTCCAAATTGTCTGTCGAAGGCTTAGTTTAATGTTGCAAAAAGCGAATACATGTTTTTCGACACGGATGTCAGGTTATCCAACTTAGGAAAAGTTATCGCGATTACGATAGGCGATAAATCAATTCAAGGAGTCCAGACCACAAAATACCTCGGACTTTATTTAAATGAAAATCTTAAAGTGGTTCTCGATGAAAATATTATTGGTATTGGCAATGTTTTTGCATAATCCCAAAGATGTTTTGGTAGTTGGTAATCGTGCGAAGTTCCATTTCAAGATTTGTTGAAGATATAAAAGGTGATATTTTACGTGTGAAGTTTGTATTTTGGAGCACCACCATTAAAGTGGAGGAGCCTGAGAAGAATGAGTCTTGCTCTGCTATCTGAGTTCTAGTGGCCCAATGGCTAGAGCGTCTGGCTAGCATTCAGAAGGTTGCGGGTTCGAGTCCCGCTTAGAGCTCAGAGTTTTTCTGAGTATTACTAAACAACTGACAATAATCACTAACATCAAGCTGCAATTTCTGAAACTATTATTATTATTATTATTATTATTATTATTATTATTATTATTATTATTATTATTATTATTATTATTATTATTATTATTATTATTATTATTATTATTATTATTATTATTACTATTATTCTTATCAATATTATTATTAATAATTTTCAGTTGTTTGCTGTACAAGCTGTGTTAGTTAGTAATACTCAGGACTGGGCACAGTCTGAGGTATAATTACCTTAAAATAACCTTGCTCTGCTATCTGAGTTCTAGTGGCACAAATATTTGGCTCTGGGTACGAGATTGGTGGCCCAATACCAATGGTTAAAGCGTCTGGCTAGCATTCAGAAGGTTGTGGGTTCGAGTCCCGCTTAGAGCTCAGAGTTTTTCTGAGTATTACTAACTAACACAGCTTGTACAGCAAACAACTGACAATTATTACGAACATCAAGCTGCAATTTCTGAAACTAACTAATGACCTTTTTGTTGACAACAACGATCTTTTGTTTTTGTTGAGGCTATAACGCCATAAGTTTTTCTTACAGAATCGTGCTGCCAAACAACTTCCTATTTTGAATTCTGTTTTGAATTGGTCAACTTGAAGAATATACACTGTGTATCAAAAAAAAACCCGAACCCTTAGAAAACAACCTATTGTAGTAGTTTGAAAGCCCTAAAAGCGCTGCGTTATAAATTAATCAGCACATACATGTAAGTTAAACAGGAAGAGAAAAAGCTTTTAAATACTTTCACCATGCATACACTTCAAATTATCTTAATTTCCCAGGTGTATAAGACCGTGTATTTCACGCATCTGTGGGTTCAGCGAAGTGCTCAGGGCTTTCAAACTACTACAATAGGTTAATAAAAGTAGCGTGCTGCGTAGGCAGTGTAGAAACAACAATCGAAATATAGCAAGGTTAGATATACTGCCGAAACAGAGAACGTAGGAGTCGTAAGCACGTAAGAACGTAAGCTCATTGTTTGTTTACACTCTTCACGTTTCTCTCTGACGAAGGGCCTTCGCTCGAAACGTGAGACTCCTACGTTCTCTGTTTCGGCAAAATATCTAACCTTGCTATACTACAATAGCGTGTTCTAAGGATTTTGGGTGAAGGAAAATTCGAGTGTAGAATATATACATTTTAAGACCAAACCGGGACCAGTAGCGAAAAATGCAACTACACAGGCCTTCCGGCAGGAATTGAACCCACGACCTTGCGATTCTAGTGCAATGCTCTGACCACTGAGCCACGGAGGGCGTTGCCGAGAGCTTGATCGCGAGTTCTGTGTATATAATGTGGTAATGCCAGGAGAGAATTGGGTATATTATAAGTAATAGTAGGCATTTCACTCGATTACATAGCGTGTTCTAAGGATTTTGGGTGAAGGAAAATTCGAGTGTAGAATATATACATTATAAGACCAAACCGGGACCAGTTGCGAAAAATGCAACTACACAGGCCTTCCGGCAGGAATTGAACCCACGACCTTGCGATTCTAGTGCAATGCTCTGACCACTGGGCCACGGAGGGCGTTGCCGAGAGCTTGATCGCGAGTTCTGTATATATAATAAGGTGGTAATGCCAGGAGAGAATTGGGTATATTATAAGTAATATTAGGCATTTCACTCGATTACATAGCGTGTTCTAAGGATTTTGGGTGAAGGAAAATTCGAGTGTAGAATATATACAATATAAGACCAAACCGGGACCAGTTGCGAAAAATGCAACTACACAGGCCTTCCGGCAGGAATTGAACCCACGACCTTGCGATTCTAGTGCAATGCTCTGACCACTGAGCCACGGAGGGCGTTGCTGAGAGCTTGATCGCAAGTTCTGTATATATAATAAGGTGGTAATGCCAGCAGAGAATTGGGAATATTATAAGTAATATTGGGCATTTTACTCGATTACATAGCGTGTTCTAAGGATTTGGGGGGAAAGAAAATTCGAGTGTAGAATATATACATTATAAGACCAAACCGGGACCAGTTGCGAAAAATGCAACTAGACAGGCCTTCCGGCAGGAATTGAACCCACGACCTTGCGATTCTAGTGCAATGCTCTGACCACTGAGCCACGGAGGGCGTTGCCGAGAGCTTGATCGCGAGTTCTGTATATATAATAAGGTGGTAATGCCAGGAGAGAATTGGGTATATTATAAGTAATATTGGGCATTTCACTCGATTACATAGCGTGTTCTAAGGATTTTGGGTGAAGGAATATATAATATGCTACAATAATATACTACAATAGGTTGTTTTCTAAGGGTTCTGTTTTTTTTTATACACACTGTATTGCAGCAATATTTTAGGAACGCTTCTATTGCCATGCACCACAGTAATGGCAACAAATAATAAAATAAAATTTGACGAAAATAATAACTGACAAATATTTTTGCAATATAAGATATATGTCTGTCTGTATATCTGTCGCTCTGCCCGTTCATCTGTTTGTCTGTTGTAGTGTGTGCTTTGTTACACTTGCAGAAAATTTTCAGCAGGTCCTTGGTAGTCCCAGAGAAAAAGAAGCAAAATACTTTTGTAACTACATGCACTACATGTATACGTACAACGTATCATGTCACTTGTAACAACATCTCATACGCAGACGCTACCACATAGGAGCACATATGCATGACTATGAATTTGTAACCTAAGCTCTCCATATGAGCCTCAGTGGCTCAATGGTTAGAGCGTCTAATCGGTCATTAGGTTACAGGTGCGAACCCTGTCTGGGGTCTCAGAAATCTTTCCTATGTAATTGAGCTTGACGAACGTCCACCGAAGGTCTGTTACACAGAATACAGATTTTAATTACTTCTTCCCACAAGGGGCTTTTCAAGAGCAATTTACATTACTATATTTCAAGTGGCAGAGTCGAAGGCATATTAAAGGTGCTCGAAGCAGCCGCCCTACGACACATTTATGACACACATGTCAGACCACGAATCGCAGACCTAGGTGTTGATTTTATGGAGGGAGGAAAACCGGAGAACCCGGCGAAAAACTCTCGAAGCACAGGAAAGACCAACGAAACTCTACTCACATGAGTGTTCCAAGCTCGAGAACAGGGTTATTCCCAGACGGTCACCCATCCAAGTACTAACCCCGTCGAACCGGGCTTAACTATTGGTGAGAGGCAGCGCCCTAACAGCACACGCCACCCGCATTACACCAAGCTCGCAAACGTACCACATGCACTACATATATACAACTCATCATAAAATACTTTTCCCATTGATAATTTTAGGCACCAGCTGCGGTTGTTTCAAATCCCCTTGCACAACCCAACACTATTGTCGTTTATACTACAAATCAGCCAACGAATCGAGGTCAACCCATAGCTTATGTTCAAGGTCAGCCAACGGCCTATGGTCAAGCTGTTCACCTCGGAACAACGCAAGGTCAACCGACGGCCTTTGGTCAAGCTGTTCACCTCGGAACGACTCAAGGTCAACCGACGACCTTTGGTCAAGCTGTTCACCTCGAAACATCTCAAGGTCAACCGACGCCCTATGGTCAAGCGGATTACCTCGGAAAGACTCAACAACAGCACCAACAATATCCCAACAGCCAAGTCAACCCAGCAGTGGAATCTGTTGAATAGAATTGAAAAGCCAACGCAAACCATAAATAAATGTACAGTGAAGAGTATAGGTACTACCATTTGCGTTCAAGTGTTTAGCGAATAGGGTGAGGCGGTTTTTATAAAAAAACGGAAACCAAAAACCGCCCGAGAAAAACCGAAAAAAACGAGTGAACCGATTTTTTTAAAACGCGTTCGAAACCATAGTTAAAAAAAACATGCATGGCGCTACTCGCGCAAGATTTCAGTTTCAAAAACAATTGTATTGATTATAACATCCTAACTACGAATTACAAAGAAACATGCAGTGTATAAGATAAATTTTACATTCAGGAGAATCGTCCGGTTTTTCGGCTTTCTTGAAGAAATGACAAAAAGCACTTTGGCTCATTTTGGCAGAGAAATGTTACCAGTAACTAACAGTTTCGGACAGCGTACCAAAGTATTCCAAGTTTCAACGAACGGTTACTTAAAAAGGCAAAGCTGAAAGAGCACGAGTCAGAAAATATATGCGATATAACATTGAAAGCGAAAATTGGTTAATTATTCATGTTACGCTCCGACTGTTTATGAGTCATACACCAATTTTACTTTAGTACGGTATTTCGAAGACGCAAATCTCTTCAGTCGTTTTCCCGTCAATTCTGTGTGTAAACGCAACAAAAACCCGTGTAAGCATGGTTCGATTTTATTGAAATACCGATTTTTCTTTCGATTTTTCGATTTTTTCGGTTTTCCTCCAAAAGCAACATCGGTTAAATCGGTTTTCAAAAAACATCGGGTTTTTTCGGTTTATCGATTAACCGCCTCACCCTATTAGCGAATAACTACATGTAGCTGTTTTCGAGTTTGGAAACAAACGTTGTCCAATGACAACTATACATGTACGTTTGGAAGATCAAATCAAGAACGAATAGGGGGTGTAACTTTCCATTGTCAATACTTGTCATCGTTCTTTTCACTCGGCAGCGTTTGCTTGGCATAACTTGTCTTTGGCTTAATAGGCGAATTTCAGGGTATTGCGCGCGCATCGTTTTGCAAAGGAATTGGCGGGCTCTTGGCGCGCTCTCCACAAAGTAAGCAATGGCAAACAGACTTGCTAGTGAACCAACAACAGCAGAATAACAGTGCTAAACATCCAGAAACTGCATCTATACTTTGTTTATCTTCAACAGTATGTTTACTTTGAGTGGAGCTTGCCAGTTTTTTTGAAAAATGATGCGCGCGCAACACCCTGAAACTCGCCTATAGGCGAGTTTCAGGGTGTTGCGCGCGCATGATCTTTCAAAAAAACCTGGCAAGGTCCACTCAAAGTAAACAATACTGTTTAAAATTGACAAAGTATAGATACAGTTTCTGGATGTTTAACACTGTTATGCTGCTGTTGTTGGCTCGCTAGCAAATCTGTTTCCCATTACTTACTTTGTGGAGAGTCCGTCAAGAGCCCGCCAATTCCTTTGCAAAATGATGCGCGCGAAATACCCTGAAACTCGCCAATTGTGAGAAATGGAATGACCAGCGAATGCAGATCGTCTGATAAGGGTAGTTCATTTCGATATGACCTGCCCAACGCATTTATTTTGTATTCCGTGTTTGCTGTGGCCCGTGAGAAGATATCACGGCAACGTTGAAACTTGAAACGGAAGCAATAACAACGGAAAGTTACACCCCCTATTTGTTATTGATTTGATCTGTCAAACATAGTTGTCATTGGGCAACGTTTGTTTCAAAACTCGAAAACAACTAGTTATTCACTAAACGCTAAACGCGTGAACGCAAATGTTAGTAGAGCTTAGAAAAAATAAAAATGTTTCCAATGTGAACTGTTTAACAAACAGTTTAGTTAACTGTTGCCGTATCTAACAGTATCAGGGGCGGATTTAACGTTAGTCAAACAAGTCAAACGACTAAGGTGAAAAAAGGCGCAGAAAAAAAATATCTTTCTATAGTTTTCCCGTATATTCACTGCTACACTCTACAAGACTATCCAAGTCCATAATATCTAGTTACTCTAGGATACGCACCCAGCGCCGTGTAAACAGAGCGCGGCTTAGCTTTGTTCTTCATCTTGCCTGATTTGTGCTATTGTATTAGCTGCGGTGATTGGCTAAATACCTAAAACGAATTCTATTACGCTCGTTCATTGGTTTGCCTGATTTCGTTGTCTTTTTTGCCTGATTTGGACCATTATATGACTTATTCTCATTGGTTGAATTTTCGCAGAAGCTCTTTATCATGAACATTGATTGGTTGGCGGCGTTTTACTTTGTAGTTCTTGCCTGGTCTGCCGACTGATCTGCTGTCGAGACTGCCGATTCTGCCGAACATAAATTATGTATACTAAGAGTCAGACTGGGAGAGCTCTTTCAGTTTCGAACACATTTCGAACATGACTTTACAAACGTGATAGAAAGTTTAGTATTCACTTCAATTAAACAGCAGTGATGATTCAATTGTCCCGATCAGTAGGTAAGTTTTAACGTTAAGCCTTTGGTTGTCAGACGCCAAATATTATCGACACTGGCTAAGGCCAGAAGGTATTACTCGTCAAAGGATTCTCAGAGTCTTGGCAGTCAGACTCAAACGGTTCAGAGCCTATCGCGGTAACTAATCCTTTGATTATCAAACGCGTATATTATAATAATAGTCTTATATATAGATGCGACGTTTATAATATTATTGTTCTGGCTGAATGACTGTATGGGTTAGTAAATTTGATAGCGCTTGCGAACGTGAATTATTTAAATGTCTAGTGACAGTTCTGCGTAAATATTGCACAACATGAGAACACATTAGTTTTGTTTGGTTGCCTCGTGTACCTCTTGATGTTTCTCATACGACTAGATCCTACCCTCAGTGGCCTGGAATATCATTCAAAATATCTAAAGTGCTTAATGATTTTGGTAACATGATTCTTTGATCTTGTCATATGAATGTGTTTATGTGTACGTTCTGATGTTATTCAGGATTTCCGTCGGGGGGGCATACGTAGCAGCTAACTAAGATTCGATTTATTGGATTTTCCCCCGTTATTTTCTATAATTTTAGATGTATTTGCATAATAAAACGTCCACTTTATCCCTAAATTTATTTGACACCTTCCAGGTTTGATAAAATGCGCTATTGAAAACACGATTTAAAACTTTTAAATCTTTCCCCAAAGTACCGTCAGAATGCAGGAAATGCCATTTCAGAGGTCCAAATTTCAAACATTTTCCGGGGGAGCATGCCCCCGGACCCCCCTAGGAATGGTTTGACTAAGGTGGAAAAAATTCTAGATCCGCCCCTGAGTATTATACTGTTTCTAATCTTAATTAGAATTATTTGTAAATTAACTGTTGTATTAATTAAGTACTTAATCAATGCCAATGGCTACTGTTTTGATCTATAATCCTTTGTAGTCTGTATTTCTTAAGAAGAAGGGCTGTGCCCTAGAAACGTATTTGTGTTGGAATAAAAGTCACATATTGTTGGGCTTTTGACGTTTTATATTTTTGACTTTCATGTGAGCTGGCTCTTGATATATTAAAGACTTATTAACGGAGTGCGAGGTCTGTACGGGAAAGTATTTGCCTGAGGTTTTCGTACAGACCGGGCGACGAAGGAGCGAGGTTTGTGCGGTAAAACCGAGGGCAAATACTTTCCAGTACAGACCGAGCAAACGAGGTTAATAAGAAATTTATTATATGGCTATTGGTTCATTTTATTTTTAAGCTTCGAGCGTTGTTTTCGTCTTCGGAGTATGCTGTTTACCTTACCTGTTGACTTTTTCGTATCGCTTCTTGGTCTTCTTATTTACACTAGTTCGGCTTTTATTTGTCGTGTTTTTAGATAAACAGCTTTAAAGAAAACCAGCAGTGACGTTCCAACACATTTTATTGTTCAGAATATATCAATAAAGATACCTGTTTCTCTTTTATTTGTTTTCAAATCAACTCAGAAATGTTCCCGCCAAAACTTACAGGGCCGAGAAAAAAGCGTATTGACCGGTCGGTCAATATCGTAAAATCCCGACCTCTCAGGAACCAATCAGCGTGCGTCGTTTTGCATACGGACCGGAAATCAAACCCAGCCACATAATAAATATATATATATACCCCGGCAGGGTCATTCCCTACGGCTTTAAATCTCCCTTCGACCTCTTGCATTTTAATTTACTGACCATTCACCGTCATTTCTCTGACTCCATCTCGGCGGCTTCTTCGAATCACTCTAGTCGTTTGATGGGTATGACCATTCAATCGATGTCCATCTGCATACGGCAAACTGATGACAATACTTCGCGTTGTAAAACTTTTCTTTCTCAGGTTTGTCCACTAATGTTGGTCACTGATATTATCATTAAAATTCGCTTCTTAAATTCTAAACTTTATTCGTTTCTTAAAGACGCTAAAGCGTCCGAATTGTATACATTATTAGTTCTGTCAACGAAGACAATCTAGTTTTTACCATTCCGTCTGATTTACCCTTGTCCGACCCCGAGAGATCTGTTCTTGCGAATTAGTGTCTCAAGTTCGTTCCCAACTCCGGGCCCATTGATTTGTTTTCAGTCAAAGACACTGAAGCTTTTTTCCGCCGTTTACGCCTAAAAGCCCAGTTTCATAATCAGTCCTCCACCTTTAATATGTCTTTGAGGAAATCAACCCTAAAAAGTCTTCTAGGTCTCCACCTCAAGACCAATTTTCGTCTCTTGATCTTTTTGTTCGACAGTGCCGCCATGAAATGGACAGATTATAAACCAATCACGCCCCAAAAGGGCTACTACCATTAACAATCTTATTCAAGTCGGCGAATTGCCTGCCTCTGTCTCCAACCTGATAATCACCACTCCTAGAAAACCAGTTATCCATTTTTTACATAAAATTCATAAACCTAACAATCCTGTGGTAGGCCGATTGTCGCTGCTTGCAGCTGTCCTACTGAACTCATTTCCAGCTTTTTAGACAATGTTATGTCACCTTTGGTAAAGAAGTTGCCTTCTTGTATCAAATATCCAAAAGATGCTCTACAAATTTCCGGCCAAATACATTTCAGCGGCTCCAGTAAATTCATTTTCACTATGGATGTTAAGTTTCTCTACACCGTCATTCCTCACCACGATGCATGGTCTCGAAGCTTTGAAGTTTTTCTTTAATGAACGCACCGTTTTGAAACCATCCACCATTACATTACTTCGCTTGGCAGAACTTGTATTCACCCTCAACAATTTTTCATTTGATGGTGAACATTACCAACAAATTAGTGGAGAAGCAATGGGTACCAAAAATGGGCCCTAGCTACGGAAACGTATTTGTTGGTTATGTTGAAAAACAAATCTTTGAACAATATACTGGACCCTTTCCAGATTTCTTTAAGAGATACATAGATGATTGTTTATAAAGGAACAGCATCGTGCTCACGTGTGAATTTAGAGAGATTTATTAATTATGTTAACGATTTCCACCCATCACTCAAATTCACATGGGAAATCAGTGAAACCTGTGCGTCGTTCCTGGATATCTTGGTATCCATTAGTGATAATGCTCAGGACTTATGTCTCTTACAAGCCGACCGATTCACATAGTTACCTTTTATTTTCATCCTCTCATCCCCAACACACTAAACAATCCAATCCATACTCTCAATTTCTGTTAGAGTTCTAAAGTTAGAGTTCTAAAGTTAGAGTTCTAAAGTTTAGAGTCCTAAAGTTTAGAGTTCTAAAGTTAGAGTTATAAAGTTTAGAGTTCTAAAGTTTAGAGTTCTAAAGTTAGAGTTATAAAGTTTAGAGCTATAAAGTTAGAGTTATAAAGTTAGAGTTATAAAGTTAGAGTTATAAAGTTAGAGTTCTAAAGTTAGAGTTATAAAGTTTAGAGTCATAAAGTTAGAGTCATAAAGTTTAGATTTATAAAGTTTAGAGTTCTAAAGTTAGAGTTCTAAAGTTAGAGTTATAAAGTTGGAGTTATAAAATTAGAGTTATAAAATTAGAGTTATAAAATTAGAGTTATAAAGTTAGTTATAAAGTTTAGAGTTATAAAGTTAGAGTTCTAAAGTTTAGAGTTCTAAAGTTTAGAGTTCTAAAGTTAGAGTTATAAAGTTTAGAGCTATAAAGTTAGAGTTATAAAGCTAGAGTTATAAAGTTAGAGTTATAAAGTTAGAGTTATAAAGTTAGAGTTATAAAATTATAGTTATAAAATTAGAGCTATAAAGTTAGTTATAAAGTTTAGAGTTATAAAGTTAGAGTTATAAAGTTAGAGTTCTAAAGTTAGAGTTCTAAAGCTTAGAGTTCTAAAGTTAGAGTTATAAAGTTAGAGTTATAAAGTTTAGAGTTATAAAGTTTAGAGTTATAAAGTTTAGAGCTATAAAGTTAGAGTTATAAAGTTAGAGTTCTAAAGTTAGAGTTATAAAGTTAGAGTTATAAAGTTTAGAGTCATAAAGTTTAGATTTATAAAGTTTAGAGTTCTAAAGTTAGAGTTCTAAAGTTACAGTTCTAAAGTTAGAGTTCTAAAGTTAGAGTTCTAAAGTTAGAGTTATAAAGTTAGAGTTATAAAATTAGAGTTATAAAGTTAGAGTTATAAAGTTAGAGTTATAAAGTTAGAGTTATAAAGTTAGAGTTATAAAGTTAGAGTTATAAAGTTAGAGTTATAAAATTAGAGTTATAAAGTTAGAGTTATAAACTTTAGAGTTATAGAGTTAGAGTTAGAGTTAGATTTATAGAGTTGGAGTTAGATTTAGAGAGATAGAGAGTTAGAGAGTTAAAGTTATAAAGTTAGAGTTATGGAGTTCAAGTTATAGTTATAGAGTTAGAGTTATAAATTTAGATTTATAGATTTATAGAGTTATAGTTAGAGTTAGAGTTATAGTTATAGTTATAGTTATAGAGTTGTAGAGTGTTTGCATCTACATCTAGAGTCTATTTTCAAACTATTTTATGAGCTAAGACTAAGAAACGCGCCAGCACGTCAAAATCATGTTAGCATGGCATGATATCTCAACATGTTAACTGACCAATGCCAGCTTAAGACATAACCTAAGTTATAATTAACTATAACGTATATCATGACTAAAATTAATTCATTCTTATAAGTTGTTATTTTGACGTATTTTCCGCATTATTAACCATACATGCATGCACTTCTTGATTAGATAAAGTCTTTCTACGAATATTTCAGCTACAATAATAGTTCACCGGCTGGTCAAAATGGGTATGACTAAGTGTATAGCACGTTCGGCTATTGTAGTAGGAATTATCGAATTAATCCTGGGAGAAATTGCTGTAGTTTGTGGCATAATTACGAATGTAGCTATGCTATAAAAATGTTGAATCCGGATATTCACAGTAATCAAAGCAAAATTATCTAGTTAAAATATGAATTAATTAATTGCCTCTACTATTATTGTCTGCTATTTTTTGAGGGGCACCCACAATCCAGTTATATATAAGTCAGTGATTCCTACCTCAATATAGTAATCTTGACTTTTCTTGACTTACAACTTTGAGTCTTTTGCAATTCCTATATTCTCCTGACTAGAAACAAGAAAACTTGTTAATAATTATTACTTAAATATGCATGTAATGGAGCAAAGTAAAAATGTGGTAAACTGGCAAGATTTTTAGCAACAAAACACTGCATGACGTTTCGTGCCAAGGGGGTTATAATTAGGCTTTATATAGTTATAGTTATAGTCATAGTCATAGTCATAGTTATAGTTATAGTTATAGTTATAGTTATAGTTATAGTTATAGTTAGAGTTAGAGTTAGAGTTAGAGTTAGAGTTAGAGTTAGAGTTAGAGTTAGAGTTAGAGTTAGAGTTAGAGTTAGAGTTAGAGTTAGAGTTAGAGTTAGAGTTAGAGTTAGAGTTAGAGAGTTAAAGTTATAAAGTTAGAGTTGTGGATTTCAACATATAAGTTATAAAGTTAGAGTTGTGGAGTTTAAAGTTATAAAGTTAGAGTTGTGGAGTTATAGAGTTAGAGTTATAAAATTAGATTTATAGATTTATAGAGTTAAAGTTATAGAGTTGTGGAGTGTTTGCATCAGCCCACTAAGAAACGCGTAATCACGTCAAAATTAGGTGAGCATGGCATGATATCTCAACATGTTAACTGACCAATCCCAGCTTAAGACATAACCTAAGTTATAATTAACTATAACGTATATCATGACTAAAATTAATTCATTCTTATAAGTTGTTATTTTGACGATTTTCCGCATTATTAACCATACATGCATGCACTTCTTGATTAGACAAAGTCTTTCTACGAATATTTGAGCTACAATAATAGTTCACCGGCTGGTCAAAATGGGTATGACTAAGTGTATAGCACGTTCGGCTATTGTAGTAGGAATTATCGAATTAATTCTGGGAGGAATTGCTGTAATTTGTGGCAGCTTTACCGCTAGCAAGATTACCAAACTCGCTGAATACAACAGTGGACTATGGGCACTTTATGTAAGTATTATATTCCCCCCACTGTAACAGACGTTTGGTCTGAGCCCCAGACAGGGATCAAACCTTCTAATGACCAGTTAGACCCTCTAACCATTGAGCTACTGAGACTCAGATGGAGAGCTAAGGTTTTAAATTCATAGTCATATGTGCTCCTAAATGGTAGCGTTGCAGGAGATGTAGTTAAAATGATGAGTTGTACGTCGTATACATGTAGTGCATGTGGAATGTATTCCGCAAAGCGCTGTGTTTTCAAGTAAGTAATCTAGTCATTGTTTTTTAATATAAGAGAATCTTGTACGTCACGCAGCTTTACAATATTGTCGAGTTTAAGTCTGCTAGGTATTATAGAGAGCAGTGGCGATGCAACAGTTTTACTTCCTGGTCATAATTTAACTTCCCGTCTTAACATCACGTCACTCTAAAGTGTATATGAAACTAAAATTAAGTTTGTCTTATTCGAAAGAACTCTTAAAATAATGGGGAATATCAATTTACAGCTTTTTCATGTTTTACTTAGTTCTTGAGATATTTAGACTTATGTGATATTCAAATGAAATAACTTATGGTTTGTTTTTTCACTAATTAACATATTCGAAAATCGCGAATATTTTTAAGATTATTGAACAAAATTACTTGAAACTTTGCATATTGCTACAGTTCATGCAACTAAACATGAAAGACAAGTTACAGGTGATTTTGATCAATAATCTTAAAAATATTCACGATTTTCGAATATGTTAATTAGAAAAAAACGAACCACAAGTTATCTCATTTGAATATCACATAAGTCTAAATATCTCAAGAACTAAGTAAAATATGAAAAAGTTGTAAATTGATATTCCCCATTATTTTAAGAGTTCTTTCAAATAAGACAAACTTGATTTTCGTTTCATATACACTTTAAGTGCTTATATCACTTGTGGGGTTTTAGCGTGTTTAAATAGAGCAGAAAAAAAACAGTTAATAAGTTATTTTGCCGTTTTTGATTTACTCAAATAGCTCCTGACATATTGGCTTCTGAACATACCAATCCTCAAAAATTTCCGTCGTTCATTTTAACACCATGGGGGCCTGGGACTCAGGAACGAGTCAATCCAAAACAACTACGTTTCGGCTTATTGATTCACAAAAACACATATATTTGACTGAAAATTCGAAATGTCGAGCTCACACCCGTTTTCCAGTACGCACGAGAGTTCCAACTAAGAAGACGGTCGGCTTAGGTTCCTGAGTCCCAGGCCCCTGTGCTTAAAAATGAACGACGGAAAGTTTTGGTCAAATATTCATGTCAATGTATTGCAGTAAATTAAAGTTGTTTTATAGAGAAAAAAATAAACATTTTTGTTTTACAAAGGGAAGGCGCCTGTTTGCAAACGGTATCCATGGAAAGAACATAATGTGAACGTTGGAGTGTATTTTCCCCATAACTATTCTGGTGCAAAGTTTGAATTATTTCTGCTTCATAGTTTCAGAGATATTAGTATCAGAACTAATGTTTCGTCTAAGTAAAATAGTCTGGGTGTTAGACACAGTAAAATAGTCTGGTGTTAGACACAGTAAAATACAGTAATCTGGTGTTAGACACAGTAAAATAGTCTGGTGTTAGACACAGTAAAATAGTCTGGTGTTAGACAGAGTAAAATAGTCTGGTGTTAGGCAGAGTAAAATAGTCTGGTGTTAGACACAGCAAAATAGTCTGGTGTTAGACACAGTAGAATAGTCTGGTGTTAGACACAGTAAAATAGTCTGGTGTTAGACAGTAGAATAGTCTGGTGTTAGACACAGTAAAATAGTTTCGTGTTAGACACAGTAAAATAGTCTTGTGTTAGACACAGTAAAATAGTCTGGTGTTAGGCAGAGTAAAATAGTCTGGTGTTAGACACAGTAAAATAGTCTGGTGGTAGACAGAGTAAAATAGTCTGGTGTTAGACACAGTAAAATAGTCTGGGTGTTAGACACAGTAAAATAGTCTGGTGTTAGACACAGTAAAATAGTCTGGTGTTAGACACAGTAAAATAGTCTGATGTTAGAGACAGTAAAATAGTCTGGTGTTAGACAGAGTAAAATAGTCTGGTGTTAGACACAGTAAAATAGTCCGGTGTTAGACACAGTAAAAGTCTTGTGTTAGATAGAGTAAAATAGTCTGGTGTTAGACAGAGTAAAATAGTCTGGTGTTAGACACAGTAAAATAGTCTGGTGTTAGACACAGTAAAATAGTCTGGTGTTAGACACAGATGACTAAACCTTCACGGAGAAGGACATTATATTCTGAATGGTCAAAAGATAGCCATTGTTTATATAGAGTAGGGTGACCCTTATAGGATGGTCAAAAAGATGTTTGACAAAAGATACCATTTTTACTTATAGTACCTTATACCAGGAGTTTTGGGTATTATGGCGGGAGTCAAAAAGAAAAAAAACTTGGTAAGTACAAGCTCAAGTACAAACTATCCAAAACAGGTGTCTCAGTATTCTTGGCATACCGAAGACAGTTTGCAATCTTTAAAAGAGAGAAGAGACACTATCACTATAGAGGAATTTCAACGAATTAAAACTGATATGAACCACCCATGTAACAAATTTATCACCTCTCCTATATACCACACATACGATCTGAGAAACGTTTCTGATCTACCACAGCCTATGTCCCACACACACGAAAAGACATGAACTATCTTTTATTCCTAGATCAATTTCACTTTTGAAGAAACGCTGAACTATTTTGAACAATTCAGAAAGTTTTATATCATGCACTAATTTTTATCTGATTCAAGTTTTGACACATTTTTATCTGTATTATAATATGTTCACCTATTTTACAATGTAAACCCATTGTACTTTTTAACTGAAGATGGATAATTAAAGATTATTATTATTATAGACGTTTGGTAAACGTTCATCAAGCTCAATTACACAGAAAATGTTTCTGAGCCCCACACAGTGATCAAACCTTCAACTTTCTAATGATCACTTAGACGCTCTAACCATTGAACTACTGAGGCTCAGATGGAGAGCTAAGGTTGCAAATTCATAGTCATATGTGTTTCCTAAATGGTAGCGTTTGCATATTTCCTTTCCAGAGTCTGAAAGTACTCCTAAAATGCTTCACTTTCAGCGAATAAAAAAAAAAAAATGGTTTGAAGGTCTAGAGCAACCTTAATCATTATATGAGTTTTCTCGTTTCTCTCTGACGAAGGGCCTTCGCTCGAAACGTTAGACTCCTACGTTCTCTGTTTCGGCAGTATATCTAACCTTACTATATTTCGATTGTTGTTTCTACACTGCCTACGCAGCACGCTACTTTTATTATAACTTTATTTATACTGGATAACTCTATCAGTCATATTTAAACTGTTCTCTCTAGAGGTCCAGTAAGAACCATCCCTCATTGATCCAGTGTTACTACAGAAGGAAACTGGAGTAAACTAAACTAACTTTATTTATATTGGATAACTCTATCAGCCATATCTAAACTGTTCTCTCCAGAGGTCCAGTAAGAACCACCCTTCATTGATCCAGTGTTACTACAGGAGGAAACCAGAGTAAACTAAACTAACTTTATTTATACTGGATAATTCTATCAGTCATATCTAAACTGTTTTCTCTAGAGGTCCAGTAAGGACCATCCCTCATTGGTCCAGTGTTACTACAGAATGAAACTGGAGTAAACTAAACTAACTTTCTCTCTGACGAAGGGCCTTCGCTCGAAACGTTAGACTCCTACGTTCTCTGTTTCGGCAGTATATCTAACCTTACTATATTTCGATTGTTGTTTCTACACTGCCTACGCAGCACGCTACTTTTATTAATCATTATATGACTATTTTCGTGAGCGATCTGGAATGTGAAATGCAGCCATTTGATTGGTTCCTGAGCGGTCTGGCCGTTCCGCACCGCTGAGAGAATTTTATAAACAAAATGAAAGTCATGTTAGTATACATGCAACAAGGATAATAATTTCGATAATAATTACTCATTGTTGGAATATATCGTGCATGTATATTGTTAGAAACTGTGTTAATCCTTCATTTGATGTATAGTTAAGTTTCCATGTTATGTGAAACTTTTTAAAATGTTCAAAATGTTCGTAGCAGTGTTCGTAATAATATAACATTTACTTCTCAGAAATATATTTTTTTTTAAATTTTTAATTTAATATGTTTCCAGTGTGCTAATTACATAATACAATATATATGTACAATATTAGAATAAAAAAAATGACAATAAGAGAACATTGAGGCACTGTCAACAGAGCAAATCCCCTTTCCTGATCTGCATTATAAAGAAGTTTTAGAAACCATGAACATTCCGACTTTGTATGATCGAAGACAATCATTGACAGACGAGTTATTGAATGAAATCGTCAATAACAGTTGTCACAAATTAAATGCTTTGCTACCGCCGCTAAATGGTGGTGCCACTAAGAAATAGGCGTAATTTTCAACTTCCCGTATGTAAGACGAACAGGTTTAATTTTTATGTCTAATTCTTATAGATATGGTAAATAGTCGTGTAGATATTAGTACTTGTAAATTATCTTAACACCTTTTATCTCGAATGATCTTGTCTATATGCTATCGGATTTTTAATGTAATTTTTAACGTAATTTTAATGTAATTTTCACAATTATAAAACTTAACGTAATTCAGCCAACCTTATTTAGTAAGTTATTAAGTTCAATAAACTATCTATCTATCTATCTATCTATCCCCAATCAAGGCCAGTGACCCAGATGGAATTTCAAATGTTTTTTTATTCAACTACGTAACGTACAACCTTGAGCGATATGTCAAACAAAAGCAATTGAGAAAGCCTATTTGGGGTAGAAAGTTCAGGATTCTAGCTAAACGGAAAGTATTTTAAAAATGGGAAAACATATGCAAAATTGGTTTAGTTTGCAAGAAAGATGGTGGCGAATACGAGCCTAACACGTTGTCAAGTTTTCACAGAACGTTTACAACATATCAAACTAGTTCATAGTCCTCTTCTCTCACTTTTCGAATTTGGTGACGTCACAGACTAAAGCGTTCGGGCACAGAATAGTAAGACAACCAGAAGTCCGACTCGAGTGAAAACTTGTCCGCATTTCTTCAATGCGCATGCGCGATATTTTACGCCATCCTACGCCATCCTACGCGATCCTACGCAATGTTCTACGCCATCCTACGCAATCCTGGCAAGTTTCCCCGGCAGTTTTAACCTTCTTTTGAAGGTCCAAACTGCCGGGGGAACTTGCCAGGATGGCGTAGGATGGCGTAGGATGGCGAGGAATCAAGATGCGCGAGGCGACATGCGCGAGGACATAAACTTCAAAGGTTCCGACGCGAGTCGGACTTCTGGTTGTCTTTCTATTCTGTGGTTCGGGGGAGGAGTAGCGGAAAATGTCAACAGTTCAATAACTTACTTCCCACGGCTATTTCGTGGTGTTTTGTTGAATAGATTGCTTTTATACTTCTCCCAGGAAATGCCTCTTACCTATTCTACTGTTCTTGATCGAATTTATATCAGGTTAACCCAAAAAATGTTTATTTAAACGGCTATTTACCGCTAGTTCAGTCGGCGGGTTTACGTTAAGCTCAGACGAGAACTATAGTTGTTACAACTACATGTTGACGTCGATCTGATAGTCGTTAAATATGATCAAAACAACGTTTGACAAGTATATAAGATCGATACATAAGCTAAGAACTTCGATAAACCTAGAAGAAATAGCAAAATAATGTGTTATTGTCCGATTCTCCACTTATTATACGATTAAAGAACACAAGATCATTCTATGAAGATTAGCATTTTAGCACGCATCAGTTTCGCAAAGCCTGACGGGATGACGTAATGATTGCCAATTCGAAACATCGACAAGAAAAAAAAAACGGAGCCGAAATTTAGACTCGGTCTACCACAGGTAGCCCGAGTAATAACAAAATTAAGTACTTATTAACCGAGCGCGAGGTCCGTACGGGAAAATATTTTGCTTGAGATCTTTTGAGTACAGACCGAGCCCGAAGGGCGAGGTCTGTACTCAAAAGATCGAAAGCAAAATATTTTCCCGTACGGACCGAGCTTGTGAGGTTAATAAGGAATTTATTATATGTCTCCACAACAACGAGAAATAATTTAGAGAAAACATTATCGTCTACAGTACGTCTTGCGAGGTTGCGAGGTTTTTTTTTCTCTAATGTACTCTGTCTCCGTAGCATTTAATATATCATCTTCGTCGGTTAGTTCCTCCGGATAATAGAATTGGCCGTCCATTTTTCGCTATTTCGTTTAATTTTGCTCACAAATTGTTTCGCTGTAGTTTGTTGTTTTTGTGCGGGTCCGTACGCCGAGTCCGTACGGTAAAGTACGGACTCGCACATTAGCCAATCAGCGTTCAATACGCCAGTTCGGACTCGCAAGACATATAATAAAATGTGTTATTGTCCGACTCTCCACTTACGATTAAAGAACACAAGATCATTCTACAAATAAACAACGACCAGGACATAATTTCGATCTTGAACACTAGAATAGATAAGAAACAATACCAGTGAGAATTTTTGCTAATGCAGAATAAATGTACAAATAAAGCGATCGTCGTTTGCGTTGACTGGCTCATGAATAATTAAGTGGGGCCAAAAATGGGGCCAGAATTGGGAACACGAAACATTTTATTGCAGGCCTCTTACGAATCCAGCCCGCGCGGATATCAACGAAAAGAGGCCTGGGAACCAGGCTGTAGTCATACAATAAAAGAGATAAAAGGATAAGGACTGGGAAGCTAATCATCCTTACTTGCAGCCAGCGGCTGAATCATTGGCAGAAATTTGGAACAAGATGGTGGCGCGCGTGCGCATTAACGACCATAATAATGGAGATTCTCAACAGTAAATAATGAGAGCAACATTAATTCAAATTTTGCTTAAGCGGTGATATATTTCTTCTTTGCGCAGCTCCATCTGACTTCAGCATGGACTAAGCAACAGTTGTAACTAAAAAACATTTTCTTCCCTAGCGCGTCTTATTTTTGCACTAAAAGCGCCACAATCCATAGTGTTAGCCATAGTAATCTTTGTAAGCAGGTGCTAGACATTGGCCAAATTGACCAACAACGTTACGGGCGATGCGAAGTCTCCAGATCGCGATGCATTCGGCATGTGTCAGTCTACTTTGCATAGTACTTCCAAAAGCGTTTGAACTTGCTTGATTTCACAGTTCTTATCGCCGTTTAGTTTATTCATGCATAAATTAGCTTTGATGTGGGGTCATGTGCCGCGGTTAATATATGTTAGTTACCTTGCATATTAAATGAGCTACTAAATTGCTTTAAAACTACGTCTAGAATACTATTTTTTTGTTAAATAACGACAAACATCGTCTGTATCATGAATGAACTAAATCAGTTAATTACCTCGAAGTCGGTAACTAAGCTAAAGTTATAAAAGTAGCGTGCTGCGTAGGCAGTGTAGAAACAACAATCGAAATATAGTAAGGCTAGATATACTGCCGAAACAGAGAACGTAGGAGTCTAACGTTTCGAGTAATTAACTCTTATTTACAGGTTGTTAACATATACATACATGCACGATTTAGGCAAATTATAAAGAACTCAATGACCTGAATAATGAGAATACACTAGAATACATTAGTAGAAACTTACTAGTATTCTATTGCAAATACTGCAATCTGATTGGCTACTCTACTCGACATCTATCCGTCGATAGATAGCGAGTAGCAAATTGAGTACCAGTACTCGCGCGCACATGCAGTAAAACAACATGGAGGACACGAGGAGTAAAAGATTGTTTTGCCTTGGTTTTTGCACAGAAACAATGGTTTTTGCACAGAAACAATGGTTATGCTTCGTTTTTTGAAATAATTTGCAAGAACTAAGGTACACAAGTTAGTTTCTACTAAAACAATTAGATTATTCCCTCTCAATTTCTATGGGATGATAGTTGACTCGAGCTCCGCTCTGGTCAACTATTCACTCATAGAAATTTCGAGCTCATAATCTAATTGTTAATAGAATCAAACGCATTAGAATACATATATAATTATATTATTAGACGACAGAGAGCAGCGGCACAAAAAAACAAAACTTCTGGTGATGTAGCGAAGCGCACAGTTACTATTTATAGATCAAAACTCAGACAAACAAACAAACAAACCGAAATTTAATCTCGAGGGATTTCTAATGAGCCATTCTCTATTGTTGGAAATGAAAGAATAAATTATAAACTCAGACAAACATGAATTCGACGTCATCTGTGCCGTTCGCTATTAGGGACCTTAAGATGCTAGGACGACGACGGCATGACATAACATAACATAACATAACATAAACAACTTTATTTAATGAGGGTAATAACACATAACAGTTTGGTAGTAAACTGATAAACTTGTGGCCCTCTAATATAAAAACTTAATTAAAGTATATATTTACATGCATAAATTAAATGAATTAATAAAATAAAATAAAATAAAATAAAATAAAATGAAATAAGAAAATAGAATAAAACATGACTAGTAAAAGTTATATTAAGAGTTCAAAATTATCTAGGTTTGAATACTTTTCAAAGAAAAATTGTCTAAGAGCTATCTTAAAAGATTTTACTGATTCTTTTTGTCTAATTACTATTGGAATGCTATTCCAAAGTTTAGTACTTGTGACGGCAAATGTCTGACCCCCTTCGCTTTCACGTTTGTAAGAGGGGCACATTAGGTTAACGTTACTATATCGACTGTTTCTTGAATGAACATGAGAGTTCCGACAAAGAAGTCCTCGAATGTAGGTAGGAGAGGTTCCCTTCAATGTATTGTAAATAAGAGTACATTTTTTAAGTTTTATTTCATCAAAAAACGGCAGCCAATCTAGCTTTTTGAAAAGAACGACACTTCTTTCATGCAAACCAGATCCAAGTATAACTCTCGCGGCTCTTTTTTGAATTTTTAGCACCCTATGAAGGTTTACGGAGGAACATGAGGACCAAATGGTACTTCCATACATTAAGATGGATTTTATTAGGGTGGTGTAAAATAATACTCGCTCACGAAGAGGCAGAAATCTGCAAATCTTTCTCAGTAAGCCAATTCTCTGAGACAGTTTAGTACAAAGCTTATCGATATGATTATCAAACGATAACCTGTCATCCAAAATGACACCAAGAAGTTTCTGTGAGGAGACTTGATCAATAATTGTTCCATTGGCGGATACCTTTATTTCTGTGGACTGCATTTTCTGTGCCAATATTTTTCCTGTGATTAACATAGATTTGGTTTTGGAGCTGTTTAAAATCATAGAATTTTCCTGGGTCCATTTTGAGATTGAGTCTGTGTCGTGTTGGAGAGTTTGTTCGATTTGAGAGGGAGCATCTGTGTGGTTAGAAGACGAACTGAGGGTTGTGTCATCAGCATATATATCAATGACGGATTTGGTGGCAACAGATGGCAGGTCATTTATAAATACCAGAAACAACAAAGGACCTAAGGTGGAACCCTGCGGTACGCCACATTCTAGTTGTTGCATGGTGGATTTATGATCACTGATCTCTACATACTGCGGTCGGTTTGACAAATATTTGTTGAAAAGTTCTAAATTATTAGATCTAATTCCATAGGCTTCGAGTTTGGTTAGTAGTATTCGGTGGTCAATTAAGTCAAACGCTTTCTTATAGTCAATGAATACTAGGCCACTAGTCTTATTTGCATCCAGGTCAAATCGTAATTGGTCGATTAAGCGAATGAGGGCCATCTCAGTCGAATGACCTTTTCTAAAACCGGATTGTAGGCCGTAAAAAAGATCATTAGCGTTTAGATACACATACAGTTCATTATAGATATGTCGTTCAAAAATCTTAGATAAAATCGGGAGAATAGAAATGGGTCGATAGTTTTCTTTATTGTCCTTGTCACCATGGTTTTTATATATTGGAATGACCTTGGATGTTTTCCACTGAGTTGGGAAGGTGCTTGTTTCTATGCAGTGATTTATTATTCGACTGATTGATGGTGAGATCTCTGATGCAGCAAGTTTTAATAGTTTAACACTTAAGCCATCAGGACCCGTAGCTTTCTGATTCGGTAGAGATTGAATAAACTCAAATATTTTCTCAGGTAAGATTGGATTCAGGGAAAAAGTGGTATTTGGAATACTTTTTGTCTCCAGCAACTTATATGGACTAATTCTGGAAAAAGAAGACTTGATCGATTGTAAAAGGGCCTTCGGTCCATTTATGAAAAAGTTGTTGAATGTCTCTGCCAGCTTAGTCTTGTTCGAAATAATTTCTCCGTTTTCATTAAGAGAAATTGACTCTGTTTCAAAAGAAGGTTTAGAGTGTTTGCTGAGATCGTTGATCAAAGACCATAGTTTTTAAGGATTTTTTCGATTCTCTTTAATACTGGCTTTGAAGTAGTATTTCTTTTCTTGTCGGATGTGCTCCGTTGCTTGATTTTTGGCCAATCTGAAAGCTGCCCAGTCGTCGCTGCATTGGGATTTTCTGGCTTTCTTTAATAAATCATCTCGTTTCTTTATTGTGTGATAAAGGGTATCATTAAACCATTTTGGTTGAGACGCTCGCTTTACGCGTTTCTTCTTAAGTGGCGCTGCTTTGTTTAGAACATCATAAAAGATGTTATACCAGCTTTCAACGATATCATCAGTGTCTTTGTGGGTAAACACTGAGTCCCAAGGGGCATTTCTTAAGTCCTCTTCGAATTTCTTTTCGTCGATCTTTTTTATGTCTCTATATTCAAATAGCAGGTGCTTTCGATTCTGGTTTTTACAGTTATAGAGACGAACCACGATGATAGGTAGATGGTCAGATAGTCCGATATTTTTGGGCGGTAAAGTATTAATTCTTTCCGGGTGACTACACCAGACGTGGTCTAAGCAGGTCTTCGACAGCGGCTGTGAAATTGACTTGTTAAGTTGAACCAATTGCATATTCATTAAACTTTTCACAACTCTATGTCTTTGGCAATTAATCGAGTCTAAAAAGTCAATGTTAATGTCTCCGAGTAATAACATTTCTTTATTGACGAGATACGCGTTTTCAACGATTTTGATCAAGTTTAAATCATCCTGTAGTTTCGAGGAGGGAGGCCTGTAGACTCCTGCAAGTAAGCCGTGAACGATTAGATTTATGAGGGTATATTTCTAACAACAAAGCCTCCACATCTTCTGATTCAAGATCTTCACGTCGTTTAGCGCGTAAGTGGTCGTTAATATATATCAAGATTCCACCACCTTTCTTCACAGCTCTGTCCTTACGATGTAGATTATATCCAAGAATTTTATAGAACGAATCAAACAGGTTCGTTGAACAGAACGATTCTGTTAGGATAAGGACATCTAATTTATTCGAAGAGGTGTTGTTTTGAATTAGGGACTTCGAGATTTCATCAAACTTTGTGTCGGTCAAGCCTTGTATGTTCCATTGACAAAGAGAGATACCTTTTACGTTGTTAGGTGCTTGTAGATCAATCGGCCCAGGGTTTAATGCAACGTCACCACACCGAATAATACACTGAGCAAGTAGAAAATGATTTAAAAGTTTCACTGATTTTAGAAACACTAGTAAGTAGCTTGTTCGATGGCTTGTACACGACGATGTTTGGAGATGTTCGGTGGTTGAGTTGAAGTTCGGCGGAGCTGTAACTTTCTGTGATACTATAAAGTATTCCAGACTATCGACATTCTCAGTTTCCAATCTGGATTCTTTAAAGCGGCATAAGATGAGAAATATACAAACAACCACCAGAGACCTCATTAGACGGTTGACCGGCGCCATTGCTCACTCGGTTAAAAAGTAATTCAAATTTTAGCATTAAAAAGAAATCACGGTTAACTGACTACCGTATTTAATATTTGAAGCTTGTTTTGATAATTTTCAAAGTGTTAAAACAGTTGCAGTGTCTGTGTTAGGGCAATCTCAGACAACAGCTTCTCGTCACCCCACGAGTCAACGTCGTCCTGAAGACGTGAAAATGCCATGAGTGGCGTTGTATACAGAGCGAGGACGGTGTTCAGATTACTCTTGGGACTAGAAATTATTCATTATCTTTGTTTTGCAAGAAGAATGCTTTTGTTTGAAGGACGTCGTCCTCGAAGTTGCCATCGTAGATCTTAAGGTCCCTATTAGGGAACGGACGCAGATCAACGTCGTGAGGAGGGCATATCAAAGGCGCTCCAGGCAGCCGCCATACAACACCGTTAAGACCACATTATTTTAATAAACTACTTATTGACCTCGCTAGTTCGGTCTGTACCAGTGAAATAGCGGACCTCTGTTTTCTGCAGGTACCTCGCTTCGCTCGCTCGGTCCGTACTAAAAACGTCTGTCCAATATTTCACTAGTACAGACCTCACGCTCGGTCAATAAGTAGCAAATAAAGCCCTAGAACATACTTTAACGTTGTTTTTCTAGATGGCATTCGCCCTGGCAACAAATCTTATTGCAATGTTGCTGGCTATTACTGGAAGTGTCTTCGGGGCATTTTTTCTTGAAGTTCTTGATAAATATAATAAGTGCACTGGTATTAGAGATGAGTGTATTTGTTCTGAACATAAGCATGCCTCGACGTTTAAAAGATGTAAGTACCACAACTTATCGGTTTGCGATTTTCTGTCTGTCTGTCTGTCTGTCTGTCTGTCTGTCTGTCTGTCTGTCTGTCTGTCTGTCTGTCTGTCTGTCTGTCCGTCCGTCCGTCTGTCCGTCCGTGTGTGTCTGTCCGTCGTTCCATCCGTCGTTCCGTCGTTCCGTCCGTCCGTCGGTCCATTCGTCAGTCAGTCAGTCAGTCAGTCAGTCAGTCAGTCAGTCAGTCAGTCAGTCAGTCAGTCAGTCAGTCAGTCAGTCAGTCAGTCAGTCAGTCAGTCAGTCAGTCAGTCAGTCAGTCAGTCAGTCAGTCAGTCAGTCAGTCAGTCAGTGAGTCAGTGAGTCAGTGAGTCAGTGAGTCAGTGAGTCAGTGAGTCAGTGAGTCAGTGAGTCAGTGAGTCAGTGAGTCAGTGAGTGAGTGAGTGAGTGAGTGAGTGAGTGAGTGAGTGAGTGAGTGAGTGAGTGAGTGAGTGAGTGAGTGAGTGAGTGAGTGAGTGAGTGAGTGAGTGAGTGAGTGAGTGAGTGAGTGAGTGAGTGAGTGAGTGAGTGAGTGAGTGAGTGAGTGAGTGAGTGAGTGAGTGAGTGAGTGAGTGAGTGAAATTCTTTATTTGCCTCCCATGCGGAAGAGATAAATTATAATTTACAAAGGAAATTTGAAATTAACTATACTAAGATTAAAAAAAAAAATAATAAACTTATAAAGTGCAATTGCAATATGGCTCTATATTACATAATTACTCAATAGTTATCAATTTTGTTACTGTAACACAGCGATGTATATAGTACGCAGAATGTACCAAAAAGTCGTCCAGAAATTCAGGACTTAATGTTATAGTTCGTCCAAGAAGGACATCAAGCAACTCGTCATCGTCCATCTGAACTAGACAGGAATAAAACTCCATTGGCATGTTATCCATTAACCATTCCCAAAAGTTTTCTCTAGGTTCTTGGCTCCAACAACAGGTTAAAACAATATGTGCCACAGGATCCCCAAACGTATTCCCACAACCATGACATTCGTGAACTACCGAAGTTGCATTTATTCGTTTTTCATTTACCATAAATGAGTTACACAGTAATCTTACGACTGTCATTACACACCTATTTGTAGTTGGATGTCGTTGGAGAAGATAGTACCAACATGAGGGTTTTAGCTCTCCGTGGATACGTAGATATCGTTCCATTCCTTTCGATGCAAGTCTATCTCTCCAAAAACTTTCCTCAGTTGCTTTGATCGCTTTAAACACTACTGTCTTCCATTGCGTATTAGACGGAAAAGTACCATGTTCCAAAAATATTTCAATATAAGTCCACAGATCATGTTTTAAAACAATATTCATGACGTCAGGTACAAAACCAGTTGATACTTTATACCTGTATTTCCATCGTAGAATCCTTATTATTAGCAGCTTTCTTTGCGCAAGAAAGTGTGATGAATTAAGAAGTCGCCCAAAAAAGGATAACTTCTTTTTCTTTCTCTCTCCCTCGATGCTCCATAGGCCCAAAAGACCCCTCGCCGCAGAACCATGATAGACCGTCAATCACGCGAACAAATATGTTCTGACATTTCTCTAACATTAAACATTTTTGTTTGCTAAGCTGCCACAGTTCACTTCCATACAACATTTTAGGTAAAACAACTCTTTTCCATAGTTTGCTTGAAGTAATAGGATTAATGCCACCAGATCTACACCCTACCCCAGCAAGTTCGACTCCCGCCGCATAACCTTTCTTCACCGCATCTTCTATCGGTTCCATATCTGTGGCTTTCACATGCCATATTTTACCTAAATTCTTCCAAACATCTTTCTCACGAAGTTGAATATCACCAAGTAACCACACTCTTCTATTTACGTTCCTCTGGCTATCAACGGTTTTCTCTCCAAATACCATGGTAACAGTTTTTGTTTGATTAAATGTTATTCTCCACAGCAATCCATAATCATAGAGTAGTTTCAACATTCGATCTAAACCATTTTTCAAGCGTGAAAGCATTGTGATATCATCTGCATACATGGGTGAGCCATAATACATTCCATATAATACCACCCCAGTTTGGGCTGTTCCTTATAAAATGAAATCAAGTCATTGACGAAGACTGTAAACAACCACGGAGATAAAACCCCACCCTGACGCGTACCTTGCAGGAGGTTGTAACATCTAGAATAACAGTCGATACGCACCATTTCCTTCATTCCTGTGTACCAATGTTGAATGATTTTTAGACACTTTCCCTTAATACCCATGTTTTGATACAGTTTGAATAGCATACCATTTATCCATAGGTTATCAAAAGCTTTTGTAATGTCCACGTAGCATACATAAATTTTGTCATTTTCCTCACAGCAATGTTTAATAGTTTCATCAATAATAAAGGCTGTAGTAAGAGCATCATGTTCACTCCGATAAGCTCCCTGTAAACTATGTGGAATACATTGCGGTTTCTGTTGAATTCTCAAAAGGATTATTCTTTCCATGATTTTGTTAAAGGTTGTTAACAGACTAATTCCTCTGTGATCGTCAAATGTACATGCAAAGGCTTTCCCACCTTTAGGAATTGGAATCTTAACTGCCAGCTTAAAAGATGATGGGATATACTCCACTTTAATGACGCTGTTAAAAAGTTGAACAAGATACAATAGCAAAATACGTTCGCCGAGTTTAATATGCTCGTAAAAGACCCCATCATGCCCAGGAGCTTTCCCAGCAGGGAGTTTTCTTACAATCGACTGAATTTCTTCTATTGTTATTGGTTTATCTAGAATTCCATCAAAAAGCTCATCTCGCCCCATTACGCATTCAACTTCGCTGTCAATCTTCATCTTGAATTGTTCATCAAATTTTAAGCTTGGTGTAAAAAGTAACTCGTAATAATCAGCCCATAAATCGGCCAACTTATGCGGATCTGATACAGTTTCTCCATTAAACTTCAATCGAACATTTCTTTTTCGTCTGTTACCACGCTTCCTATTGACGTATCGCCAAAATTTGACATGATCAATTTCACTAGCATTGCTTATCTCGTCGAATTCTTGCTGTTCAGTTCTTCGTGCCGCGTTTCTATTTTCTCTTCTATAGACTGACTTAGCTCTTTTATAGTCTGCATAACTCGCATACTGCATTCCCCTTGGACGTCCTTCAGATATCCAATTTTTAAACTTTTGTCGAGAAATTTTCTTTAGACGATTTAACTTTTCAGTCCAATGCGGTTTAATTTTCTTATTATATACTATACGCGGCAGCATCTGGTCAGCTTGAATTATTGCTCAGCATAGAAGCGACACTTGGGCATCAATATCAGCAGGTGTTTCAAAATGTTTTTCGGGCAAAATATCTGCTGGTAAATATTTGGATAGTTCTTCAATATACATTTCAATGTTATTTGTAGGACATTTAGACCACGCAATGCGTTCCTTTGAAAAAGCTGAATTCTTTCCCTGAGTTTCACCTACTTCAATATGTAAAACAACAGGCAGATGGAACGCAGTATTATCTGGAGTCTCAGCCAAAATTTCTACACGCTGCACAGATGGCACCAAGTGCTTTTCAATAAGAATATAATCGATCATGCTGTTTCCACAGCTCGAAATATACGTGTTCGTTTGTCCAACGCAGTTAACTTCGGTGTTAACAGCACATAGGTTTAATTTTGTTAACATAGCCTGCAACAGTCTTCCCCTCGCGTTTAAGGAATGGTTTGACCGCAAAACCTGCAAGTGTGCATTAAAATCTCCCATGATAACAACAGTTGTACCATTTGCTTTTTGTTCATAATAAAATTGCTCAACATCATCTAAGGTTTTCTTAAACTCTGTTAGTGATCTGTTGCTCGAAGGAAAATACACAGAGCAAATAACCAAATTTAACGGTACCTTTTAACTTGATAGCCACAAGTCTATCATTACCTCCTGAAAGATTTTGGCAGTCCAATGTTCTCCTCCAGAAAATCGCGACACCACCCTGTCCTCTTCTCCAACGTAAATTCAAATCATTTAGTTTACTACATCGCGCAAAGCACTCAAAATTTTCGTCCAATGAGTCTAAAAAAGACACACTGTCACAATAAAGCCAATGCTCAGATACTGCTAATATATCCGTTGTTTGCAATAATTGTTTTAAATAACCAAAACTGCTGTAGGCTCCACTGCAATTCCAGCATGCCAATCTAAGTTTTGAGTGAGTGAGTGAGTGAGTGAGTGAGTGAGTGAGTGAGTGAGTGAGTGAGTGAGTGAGTGAGTGAGTGAGTGAGTGAGTGAGTGAGTGAGTGAGTGAGTGAGTGAGTGAGTGAGTGAGTGAGTGAGTGAGTGAGTGAGTGAGTGAGTGAGTGAGTGAGTGAGTGAGTGAGTGAGTGAGTGAAATCTTTATTAACCTCCAATTCTGAAGAGTACACCCGACAAATTAACTAAATGCTAAAAAGGAAAAAATAAGCTAAGGAAATAAAAATTAATTTACATAACTAGTCCTTTCTAAAAGGATCAAAAATAGAGTTTTGTACACAGTATGATATATAGTGTGCACACTGTGCCCAATAGTCACTGTTCAAAACGTTTATATCATCAGAACTAAACACAGATATGTCCCCTAATAATGTTTGAATAAATCTATCCTCGTCCAATAAATTAACTGTATAGCAGACCGTAATGGGAAAATTATCGGTAATCCATGCCCACCAGTTCTCTCTAGCTTCTTCTGTTCTGTCGCAATATAAGAGCGCATGGTGCACTGGATTGGTGAAATGTCCATCACAGGCGGAACAAACACCTGACAATGTACCATCATTTCCCAATCTATTGTTACTGATAGTAAGAGAACCGCAGATAAGCCGTATCACGTCAGTTATCATTTTTGATTTTGAGGGTGAGTAATTCCATAAATCGTACCACTTGCTAAGTTCCAGCGAAGGATGAGCAGCCAAGTATAGTTGTGATACCGACTTCTGTCTGATTTTCTCGACCCAATCCAATTGCCCTTTCTTAGTAATGGCGCTAATAACGATCGACTTCCATCTTGCTTTAGAAGGGAAACAATCGTTCTTTATAAAGTCAGTAACATAGCCCAATAGGTCAAAATCTTCTAAGACTTTCATGATATCTGGAATAAATCCTGACATTTTCGTGCTTTTCCATTTCCATCTGATAAGTCTGCGCACAAATAACTTTCTGTGAGCAAGACAAGTGTCAGAGTTGATAATTCTACTTAGAAAATACAGTTTTCTCTTGTTGATTTCAGTTGTAATGCTATGCAGTCCCAAAAGACCTCTCGCAGCTGATCCTGATGAACCTGGAAGCAAGGATTGTGCAACTCTGCAAAACATGTTAAGGACCTTTTCCAGGTCCCTGCTTTGTTGTCCATTCAAATACCACAGCTCACACCCATAGAGCATATAAGGCAAGGCAATGCTTTTCCATAATTTTGCTGAAACTTTAGGATTCAACGCTCCAGGACGGCACCCAATTCTTGCTAACGCAGTTATGATTTCAAACCCCTTTCTTAAGGCACTTTCCACTGGTTCTGCACTGGTGGGATCAACATGCCAAATCTTTCCCAAATTTTTCCATATTTTCTTCTCTTTAAGAGGAACATCGCCAAGGAGCCAGTCTCTATTTGGTAAAATGTTCTTTATCTTTTCCCCAAATACCAGTGTGACGGTCTTTTTTATATTCAGTACAATCCGCCATTTTGTAGCATATTCATCTAAACACTTCAATAGATTTTCAAGACCATATTTAATCCTAGATAAGGCGGTTAAGTCATCAGCAAACATTGGAGATCCGTAAAACTTTCGATATAGGAAAACTCCCCAACCACTTTGTTCAAGTTCAGTAATCAAATCATTTATATAAACCAAAAATAACCAAGGGGAAAGAATTCCACCTTGCCGTGTACCTTGCAATAAGGTATAACTCCGAGAATAGAAACCATTAATGTAAACCACCCCCTTCATGTCCATGTACCAATTTCTGATTAGACGCCAACATTTTCCCTGTAGTTTTGCATGATGGTAAAGTTTATACAGCATTGCGTCAATCCACATACGGTCAAACGCCTTACTGATGTCTACAAAGCACGCATAAACCTGATCTCCCTCTTCACAGCAGTTTTTTATTGTTTCGTCTATCATGAATGCAGTAGTCAGAGCATCTTGTTGCTTTTGATAAGCTCCTTGAAGGCAGTGAATAACTGATTTAGGTCGTTTAGATATTCTGTTTAGGATTATTCTTTGCAGAATCTTGTCAAGGACTGGTAGAAGACTTATACCGCGGCTATCATCAAAGCTTCGGGATTGTTTATTACCACCTTTTGGTATTGGTACCTTGATTGCTAATTTAAAACTAGCTGGAATGTACTCTAGTATTACAATGGCATTGAACAACAGCTCGAGATGTTTTAGCAGAATCTCACCTCCCATTTTGACATGCTCATAGCATATCCCATCTAAACCAGACGCTTTGCCGTTTGGTAGGCTGGTCACCACTTGTTTTAATTCGACCATCGAGATTTTCGAGTCGAGGATGTCTTCATCATGATTTTGTCTAGTAACGATGGATTCCACTTTACGTTTTACGTCATCAGATTGTTCATGTCGTTTGGGCTTGTGAAGGTCTTCAAAATAATTTGCCCACTTTTCAGCAATACATTGCGGATCATCTAGTATTTCCCCATTCACTTCGAGAATCAATGGTTCTTTCTTTCCTCGCTTTCGGGAATTTACCATCCTCCAAAATGAATCGTAATTCTGTTCAGCTTCTCTTGCCATGTCTTCGTACTCTTTGCATCATGCGCTGCTACGCAATTCCTCTGTTCTTTCCGGAACATACGTTTGGCATCTTTATAATCCAAGTGAGTGAGTGAGTGAGTGAGTGAGTGAGTGAGTGAGTGAGTGAGTGAGTGAGTGAGTGAGTGAGTGAGCGAGCGAGCGAGTGAGCGAGCGAGCGAGCGAGCGAGCGAGTGAGCGAGGGAGTGAGTGAGTGAGTGAGTGAGTGAGTGAGTGAGTGAGTGAGTGAGTGAGTGAGTGAGTGAGTGAGTGAGTGAGTGAGTGAGTGAGTGAGTGAGTGAGTGAGTGAGTGAGTGAGTGAGTGAGTGAGCGAGCTAGTGAGCTAGTGAGTGAGTGAGCTAGTGAGTGAGCTAGTGAGTGAGCTAGTAAGTGAGTGAGTGAGTGAGTGAGTGAGTGAGTGAGTGAGTGAGTGAGTGAGTGAGTGAGTGAGTGAGTGAGTGAGTGAGTGAGTGAGTGAGTGAGTGAGTGAGTGAGTGAGTGAGTGAGTGAGTGAGTGAGTGAGTGAGTCGGTCAGTCGATTAGTAGTACTTCACTTAATAAAATCTTTTCAATAGTTTCTACCAGTTGTTCAAATCTTGACATCATAAGAAACGCTGTCTGGGTGGTTATCATCGCCTACGCCATCCAAGGCTTGGTCTGCTTTCTTGGCTGTATTTTTGGATGTATTGGAACTTGTTGCCGTTGTTGTTGTTGTTGTGCTCGCCGTGTAAGTTGATATTCATCATGTGTTTAGAGTATGAAATGTCTGTCTGCTTCACCGTGTCTGTCTGTCTGTCTGTCTGTCTGTCTGTCTGTCTGTCTGTCTGTCTGTCTGTCTGTCTGTCTGTCTGTCTGTCTGTCTGTCTGTCTGTCTGTCTGTCTGTCTGTCTGTCTGTCTGTCTGTCTGTCTGTCTGTCCTTCTGTCTGTCTGTCTGTCTGTCTGTCTGTCTGTCTGTCTGTCTGTCTGTCTGTCTGTGTCTGTCTGTCTGTCTGTCTGTCTGTCTGTCTGTCTGTCTGTCTGTCTGTCTGTCTGTCTGTCTGTCTGTCTGTCTGTCTGTCTGTCTGTCTGTCTGTCTGTCTGTCTGTCTGTCTGTCTGTCTGTCTGTCTGTCTGTTTGCCTGCCTGCCTGCCTGCCTGTCTGCCTGTCTGCCTGTCTGTCTGTCTGTCTGTCTGTCTGTCTGTCTGTCTGTCTGTCTGTCTGTCTGTCTGTCTGTCTGTCTGTCTGTCTGTCTGTCTGTCTGTCTGTCTGTCTGTCCAGGCATCTGTTCATATCTGCCCATCTGTCCGTCTGTCTTTGTGCTTAAGTACGTCCGTCCGTCTGGCTGTCCATACTGTCCAAATTGTCTGTCCAAATTGTCTGTCCAAATTGTCTGTCCAAATTGTCTGCCCAAATGTGTCCAAATTGTCTGTCCAAATTGTCTGTCCAAATGTGTCCAAATGTGTCCAAATTGTCTGTCCAAATTGTCTGTCCAAATGTGTCCAAATTGTCTGTCCAAATGTGTCCAAATTGTCTGTCCAAATTGTCTGTCCAAATGTGTCCAAATTGTCTGTCCAAATGTGACCAAATTGCCTGTCCAAATTGTCTGTCCAAATTGTCTGTCCAAATTGTCTGTCCAAATTGTCTCTCCAAATCGTCTGTCCAAATCGTCTGTCCAAATTGTCTGTCCAAATTGTCTGTCCAAATCGTCTGTCCAAATGTGTCCAGATTGTCTGTCCAAATGTGACCAAATTGTTTGTTCAAATTGTCTGTCCAAATTGTCTGTCCAAATTGTCTGTCCAAATTGTCTGTCCAAATTGTCTGTCCAAATTGTCTGTCCAAATTGTCTCTCCAAATCGTCTGTCCAAATCGTCTGTCCAAATTGTCTGTCCAAATTGTCTGTCCAAATCGTCTGTCCAAATTGTCTGTCCAAATTGTCTGTTCAAATCGTCTGTCCAAATCGTCTGTCCAAATCGTCTGTCCAAATTGTCTGTCCAAATTGTCTGTCCAAATTGTCTGTCCAAATTGTCTGTCCAAATTGTCTGTCCAAATTGTCCGTCCAAATTGTCCGTGTCCAAATTGTCTGTCCAAATTGTCTGTCCAAATTATCTGTCCAAATTGTCTGTCCAAGTTGTCTGTCCAAATGTATCCAGATTGTCTGTCCAAATGTGACCAAATTGTTTGTTCAAATTGTCTGTCCAAATTGTCTGTCCAAATTGTCTGTCCAAATTGTCTGTCGAAGGCTTAGTTTAAATGTTGCACTAGAAATACATAAATGCAATAACCCCTCGCCCGCTTTTACAGCAACCCCCCTTGCGCTCTTTTTTTATTGGAGGCCTGGAAATAGCTACTCCTGTCGGAATGAAAACATAGTTTTAATTCTGGTAGAATATTTGAAATAAAAAACAAAAACTCTATTTTTTTAAAGAAAAATGCAACAAAAAACAAAGAAAAATTTAAGGATGATATTTCGTAAAATATATTGAGATGAAAAAAATTGCATGTCGCCTCCCAGGTTTCGAACTCGATCTCGTTCGCGCGCAAGCCGACGACGTTAACCACTACACTACCGAAGCAGGCGTCAAAATTTCATCAAAATATTAGGGTTATATTGTACAGTTATTTCTTTCCATGTTTACAAAGACCATTGCTTGGTATCTAAAAATATTTGCATTTTGAAAACTACTCAAACTGCCTGGCTGGTATTCATTTATGATATTTTAAATTTATTTAAACAAATATAACAAAAACAGTTTTTCATTTCGAAATCTGAATTGCTGAAAATGTTTTCACATACATGTTAATGCCAATGGGCCTTAATAAATATTTCAACAGCATTTGTACGTTTTAAAAAAATGTACCTTTTTCATTTTTTATGCTAAATTATAAACAACCGCTAAGTCATTAAGTAGTTTTACAAAAAGAAAACTATTTAAGAGAAGATAAGACGGCAGCCACAGGTAAAAAATACAACGGGCATCGGCAAGAAAAAACATGCAATTATGGATATGATACGTTTAAAACGGACTTCAGGGACACACAAAATGTCATAATATAAAACAAAATTAACAGTTATAGATGTAAACAGGGAAACTCGAACAGTTTTGCTACTAAGTGTTCGTGATTACTGAGAGCGACTGCTCTATATTTTTACCGTAGCTTAAACTTTTCGGCCTTTATCATCGTTGGTTTTCTATATCTTTTTCCCTCTTTCGAGGTTCGGTTTGACGGGTTTCCTTTAGTCAAGACGTTGATTTGTTTCTGTTCTTTTGAAATGAATGTACGTATCCCCAAAACTACTTTCTCAAGTCTTTTTGTCAAGAATATATTACTTCAAATCTTTTTTGTCAAGAACTATATTGTTTCCAGTGCCCTACAATCTTCACCGCGCGTGGTCCGTCACACACACACATATATATATATATATATATATATATATATATATATATATATATATATATATATATATATATATATATATATATACAAATATTCAGATCGCTCAAACTGATTCGCATTTGAACACGCGTGTAAAGTGGACTCCACGCATGTCGAGATTAGCACCCTCACCGGGCTCCGGGCCTTCGGCCCTACGCCCGGCTCGGGGAAAAAGCGAATACATGTTTTTCGACACGGATGTCAGGTTATCCAACTTAGGAAAAGTTATCGCGATTACGATAGGCGATAAATCAATTCAAGGAGTCCAGACCACAAAATACCTCGGACTTTATTTAAATGAAAATCTTA
>OZ036015.1:4533825-4616325 GCA_964035015.1 Corallium rubrum
TTAGGAGCACATATGACTATCAATTTGTAACCTTAGCTCTCCATATGAGCCTCAGTGGCTCACTGGTTAGAGAGTCTAATCGGTCATTAGAAGGTTACAGGTTCGAATCCTGTCTGGGGTCTCAGAAATCTGTCCTAAGTAATTGAGCTTGACGAACGTCCACCGAAGGTCTGTTACACAGAATACAGATTTTAATTACTTCTTCCACAAGGGGCTTTTCAAGAGCAATTTACATTACTATATTTCAAGTGGCAGCGTCGAAGGCATATTAAAGGCGCTCGAAGCAGCCGCCCTACGACACATTTATGACACACATGTCAGACCACGAATCACAGACCTAAGTGTTGATTTTATGGAGGGAGGAAAACCAGAGAACCCGGCGAAAAACTCTCGAAGCACAGGAGAGACCAACTAAACTCTACTCACATGAGTGTTCCAAGCTCGAGAACAGGGTTATTCCCAGACGGTCACCCATCCAAGTACTAACCCCGTCGAACCGGGCTTAACTATTGGCATGGGCTTAACCAGAGGTCCGTCCACCCGTCTTTTGGACGGGCATTTCTATAAGTGGACGGGTAAAGATTTATTAAAACAAAACTCCAATATTTCGTTTTTAGTTCTTTAATACAACCGTACAAGCTTTAGTTCTGCTATGACATTCAACAGTCATTGAACAAGACCACAAGATCCTACGTTTTTGGAAATATTTAGTATTTTAGGACTAAATTTGGCTTAATCTGCAGAGGGCGGATGTCAAGCATAACCCTAACAACATGACAACATCACGTATGTGGCATTCTACAACCGCTGACACAAATGCACGTGTTTTCAGTACAAAGAAAACGATAGATTTTACTGCTGTTTGCTCTCCACTTTAGAGTACTTTTGTTTTCCAGAATGCTCAGAATCACATTTTCAAAAAACCTGACGTAAACATTTTTCGGGTGGGGGGGGGGGGGGGGGGGGTGGGGGGGCATGCCCTCAAACCCCCTAGTAGTGCGGGCACTTTGGACGGGTACATTACTAATCCTGAGAGACAGCGCCTAACAGCACACGCCATCCGTATTACACCAAGTTCGCAAACGTACCACATGCACTCCATGTATACAACTTATCATAAAGCATTTTTCCCATTGATAATTTTAGGCACCAGCTGCGGTTGTTTCAAATCCCCTTGCACAACCCAACACTATTGTCGTTTATACTACAAGTCAGCCAACGAATCAAGGTCAACCCATAGCTTATGTTCAAGGTCAGCCGACGGCCTACGGCCAAGCTATTCACCTCGGAACAACGCAAGGTCAACCATCGCCCCATGGTCAAGCTGTTCACCTCGGAGCAACTCAAGGTCAGCCGACGACCTTTGGTCAAGCTGTTCACCTCGGAGCAACGCAAGGTCCACCATCGCCCCATGGTCAAGCTGTTCTCCTCGGAGCATCTCAAGGTCAACCATCGCCCCATGGTCAAGCTATTCACCTCGGAGCATCTCAAGGTCAACCGACGACCTTTGGTCAAGCTGTTCACCTTGGAATAACGCAAGGTCAAGCGAAGACCTTTGGTCAAGCTGTTCACCTCGGAACAACTCAACAACAGCACCAACAATATCCCAACAGCCAAGTCAACCCAGCAGTGGAATCTGTTGAATAGAATTGAAAAGCCAATGCAAATCATAAATACATGTACAGTGAAGAGTATAGGTACTACCATTTGCGTTCAAGCGTTTAGCGAATAACTACACTTACTGCTGTTTTCGAGTTTGGAAACAAACGTTGTCCAATGACAACTATACATGTACGTTTGGAAGATCAAATCGATAACGAATAGGGGGTGTAACTTTCCATTGTCAATACTTGCCATCGCTCTCCACAAAGTAAGCAATGGCAAACAGACTTGCTAGCGAGCCAACAACAACAGAATCAGTGGCGTGTGGTGACCAAAATTGATAGGCAAGCGAACCCCTCTAGGGGGGTCTGGGGGCATGTTCCCCCAGAAATTTTTTGAATTTGAAAACCCCAGGAGTGCATTTCCAGTGACTTCCGAAAGAATTTTTCCAAAAATTAAATAATTTGTAAGGCCTGGCTATAGGCTGGTATTTTTGAAAATACACAGTTATTTCACTGCATTCACGAATTCACGAAAAGGTCTCGATCCAAATGGGCGAGACAACAACGACAATACATTCGTTCATTTTGTATAGGCACGAAACCGTAGCGGTAACAGTTAAGAGCTTAAGATGAGGATGTTTTTCCAGTGATACAGTCTTCGGTACAGTGCTTATTGACTAATAACATAGCAGCAACTTACCCTTGTTTATATGTTTAGTATAAAGGAGTGGCAATACAGGGTGCGGGACAAAATCATAGCGACGTTCATTGCTAACTTCCGTGACGTCATGTGTTACGTATCTCGCATGTTCTTAACTACGCTCCTCTTTATAACCATCTATGTCTTGTCTTATAATGCACAGCAAAACGTGTTTTACATCTTCTAGATTATCCGAGAATAAACAGTGATGTTTAGTCTCGTGTGTTTTTAGTGATTAATTTATTTCAGCAACAGAATTGCACAATCAGTCATATAGTCATATGCCACATGTTTGCGCGCATTTGATTATTTCTGTAGACTTTAGTTCATGCAATTTGCATGCTACAAATAAAGGAATTACGGAAATTATAACTAATTTTAAATGAACATTATACCTTTTGGTTGCTGCGCAATTCACCAACAATATCACCATTCACCAACGACTTGCCCTTCATAACTTTATTTCTCAATTTTGAATGATGTACAATGTGTATGGTTTAAAACAACGCGCCTTGGTGCCTATAATTCCCCTGTTTGAAATTGAAAACCCGACTCGTGCTGTCTTGCGTGCGTGTCATTCCTAAGCTATGGGCCCAGAGGCAAGTGTTCATCCTATCGCACGTGTGTGTTGGCCAATCAGCTATCAAGCGGTGTCCCTTAGAAGCGCCGCTTGCTTTTGCTCTATATTCGTCCAATTGGAGGCGACCAAACCTAAATTAGCGCATGCGCAATCGTTGATTTTAAGCTCTGAAGGCAAGCGGCGCTTGCCTTGGTTAATAATCAAGAAATAATTAGAACGCTTAAGCAGGGTGTATCAAGATAAGTCTTCTTAATCCACTTGACTCTTTCTAAGACAAAACATCTAGAACAATCACGCGAACACTAACAAGCTAAGTGTTATGCAAGCAGGACATTAACTCGCGCACTAGGTAGAAGATTTAGTTTGATAATTGATAATTGATATTGTTTAGAAGAGAACAATTAAGACTGATTTTGTTCAGAGATTTGTCCAGAAATTTTTCATTCAGTAAAAATGTTTAGGCAAGCGGCGCTTGCCTACGCTTACATGACCGCACGCCACTGAACAGAATAACAGTGTTAAACATCCAGAAACTGTATCTATATTTTGTTGATTTTAAACAGTATGTTTACTTTGAGTGGAGCTTGCCAGTTTTGTTTGAAAAATGATGCGCGCGCAACACCCTGAAACTCGCCTATAGGCGAGTTTCAGGGTGTTGCGCGCGCATGATCTTCAAAAAAACCTGGCAAGGTCCACTCAAAGTAAACATACTGTTTAAAATTGACACAGTATAGATACAGTTTCTGGATGTTTAACACTGTTACGCTGCTGTTGTTGGCTCGCTAGCAAGTCTGTTTTCCATTGCTTAATTTGTGGGGATTCCGCCAATTCTTTTGCAAAATGATGCGCGCGCAACACCCTGAAACTCGCCAATTGTGAGAATTGGAATGATCAGCGAACGCAGATCGTCTGATAAGGGTAGTTCATTTCGATATGACCTGCCCAACGCATTTATTTTGTATTCCATGTTTGCCGTGGCCCGTGAGAAAATATTAAGGCAACGTTGAAACTTGAAACGGAAGCAATAACAACGAAAAGTTACACCCCCTATTTGTTATTGATTTGATCTGTCAAACGTATAGTTGTCATTGGACAACGTTTGTTTCAAAACTCGAAAACAACTATAGTTATTCACTAAACGCTAAACACGTGAACGCAAATGTTAGTAAAGCTTAGAAAAACTAAAAATGTTTCCAATGTGAACTGTTTAACAAACAGCTTAGTTAACTGTTGCCGTATCTAACAGTATTACTGTTTCTAATCTTAATTAGAATTATTTGTAAATTAACTGTTGTATTAATTAAGTACTTAATCAATGGATACTGTTTTGATCTATAATCCTTTGTAGTCTGTATTTCTTAAGAAGAAGGGCTGTGCCCTAGAAACGTATTTATGTTGGAATAAAAGTCACATATTGTTGGGTTTTTGACGTTTTATATTTTTGACTTTCATGTGAGCTGGCTCTTGATATATATATATATATAGCAAACGAGGTTAATAAGAAATTTATTATATGGCTATTGGTTCATTTTATTTTTAAGCTTCGCGAGCGTTGTTTTCGTCTTCGGAGTATGCTGTTTACCTTACCTGTTGACTTTTTCGTATCGCTTCTTGGCCTTCTTATTTACACCAGTTCGGCTTTTATTTGTCGTGTTTTTAGATAAACAGCTTTAAAGAAAACCAGCAGTGATGTTCCAACACATTTTATTGTTCAGAATATATGAATAAAGATACCTGTTTCTCTTTATTTATATATATATATATATATATATATATATACCCCCGCAGGGTGATTCCCTACGGCTTTAAATCTTCCTGCGACCTCTTGCATTTTAATTTACCAACCATTCACCGCCATTTCTCTGACTCCATCTCGGCGGCTTCTTCGAATCACTCTCGTCGTTTGATGCGTATGACCATTCAATCGATGTTCATCTACATACGGCAAACTGATGACGATATTTCGCATTGTAAAACTTTTCTTTCTCAGGTTTGTCCACTAATGTTGGTCAATGATATTATCATTAAAATTCGCTTCTTAAATTCTAAACTTTATTCGTTTCTTAAAGACGCTAAAGCGTCCGAATTGTATACATTATTAGTTCTGTCAACGAAGATAATCTAGTTTTTACCATTCCGTCTGATTTACCCTTGTCCGACCCCGAGAGATCTGTTCTTGCGAATTAGTGTCTCAAGTTCGTTCCCAACTCCGGGCCCATTGATTTGTTTTGAGTCAAAGACACTGAAGCTTTTTTCCGCCGTTTACGCCTAAAAGCCCAGTTTCATAATCAGTCCTCCACCTTTAATAAGGATGTCTTTGAGGAAATCAACCCTAAAAAGTCTTCTAGGTCTCCACCTCAAGACCAATTTTCGTCTCTTGATCTTTTTGTTCGACAGCGCCGCCATGAAATGGGCAGATTATAAACCAATCACGCCCCAAAAGGGCTTCTAACCTCAACAAAGAAGAACTTCTAGCTTTTCAATCAAGGTGAAGTACAAATGACGTTGTCATCAAACCTGCGGACAAAGGTGGTGCCGTTGTTGTCTGGAGATCTGCCTTGTACCGACAAGAAGCTCTTCGTCAACTCAGCTCCACACCTACTCACCAAAAAACTGTCAACACTACCATTAACAATCTTACTCAAGTCGGCGAATTGCCTGCCTCTGTCTCCAACCTGATAATCACTACTCCTAGAAAACCAGTTATCCATTTTTTACCTAAAATTCATAAACCTAACAATCCTGTGGTAGGCCGATTGTCGCTGCTTGCAGCTGTCCTACTGAACTCATTTCCAGCTTTTTAGACAATGTTATGTCACCTTTGGTAAAGAAGTTGCCTTCTTGTATCAAATATACAAAACATGCTCTACAAATTTTCGACCAAATACATTTCAGCGGCTCCAGTAAATTAATTTTCACTATGGATGTTAAGTTTCTCTACACCGTCATTCCTCACCACGATGCATGGTCTCGAAGCTTTGAAGTTTTTCTTTAATGAACGCACCGTTTTGAAACCATCCACCATTACATTGCTTCGCTTGGCAGAACTTGTATTCACCCTCAACAATTTTTCATTTGATGGTGAACATTACCAACAAATTAGTGGAGAAGCAATGGGTACCAAAAATGGGCCCTAGCTACGGAAACGTATTTGTTTGTTATGTTGAAAAACAAATCTTTGAACAATACACTGGACCCTTTCCAGATTTCTTTAAGAGATACATAGATGATTGTTTATAAAGGAACAGCATCGTGCTCACGTGTGAATTTAGAGAGATTTATTAATTATGTTAACGATTTCCACCCATCACTCAAATTCACATGGGAAATCAGTGAAACCTGTGCGTCGTTCCTGGACATCTTGGTATCCATTAGTGATAATGCTCAGGACTTATGTCTCTTACAAGCCGACCGATTCACATAGTTACCTTTTATTTTCATCCGCTCATCCCCAACACACTAAACAATCCAATCCATACTCTCAATTTCTGTTAGAGTTCTAAAGTTAGAGTTCTAAAGTTAGAGTTCTAAAGTTTAGAGTCCTAAAGTTTAGAGTTCTAAAGTTAGAGTTATAAAGTTAGTTATAAAGTTTAGAGTTCTAAAGTTAGAGTTATAAAGTTAGAGTTCTAAAGTTAGAGTTATAAAGTTAATTATAGTTATAAAATTAGAGCTATAAAGTTAGTTATAAAGTTTAGAGTTATAAAGTTAGAGTTATAAAGTTAGAGTTATAAAGTTACAGTTATAAAGCTTAGAGTTCTAAAGTTAGAGTTATAAAGTTTAGAGTTCTAAAGTTTAGAGTTCTAAAGTTAGAGTTCTAAAGTTAGAGTTATAAAGTTAGAGTTATAAAGTTTAGAGTTCTAAAGTTAGAGTTCTAAAATTAGAGTTCTAAAGTTAGAGTTCTAAAGTTAGAGTTATAAAGGTTAGAGTCATAAAGTTTAGATTTATAAAGTTTAGAGTTATAAAGTTAGAGTTCTAAAGTTAGAGTTCTAAAGTCAGAGTTATAAAGTTAGAGTTATAAAGTTAGAGTTATAAAATTAGAGTTATAAAATTAGAGTTATAAAGTTAGTTATAAAGTTTAGAGTTATAAAGTTAGAGTTCTAAAGTTTAGAGTTCTAAAGTTTAGAGTTCTAAAGTTTAGAGTTCTAAAGTTAGAGTTATAAAGTTTAGAGCTATAAAGTTAGAGTTATAAAGTTAGAGTTATAAAGTTAGAGTTATAAAGTTAGAGTTATAAAGTTAGAGTTCTAAGAGTTCTAAGAGTTCTAAAGTTAGAGTTCTAAAGTTAGAGTTCTAAAGTTAGAGTTATAAAGTTTAGAGTCATAAAGTTTAAGTTTAGATTTATAAAGTTGAGAGTTCTAAAGTTAGAGTTCTAAAGTTAGAGTTATAAAGTTAGAGTTATAAAGTTAGAGTTATAAAGTTAGAGTTATAAAGTTTAGAGTTATAAAGTTTAGAGTTATAAAGTTAGAGTTATAAAGTTAGAGTTATAAAGTTTAGAGTTATAAAGTTAGAGTTATAAAGTTTAGAGTTATAAAGTTAGAGTTATAAAGTTAGAGTTATAAAGTTAGAGTTCTAAAGTTAAAGTTATAAAGTTTAGAGTCATAAAGTTAGAGTCATAAAGTTTAGATTTATAAAGTTTAGAGTTCTAAAGTTAGAGTTCTAAAGTTAGAGTTCTAAAGTTAGAGTTATAAAGTTAGAGTTATAAAGTTAGAGTTATAAAATTAGAGTTATAAAATTAGAGTTCTAAAGTTAGAGTTCTAAAGTTAGAGTTATAAAGTTTAGAGTTCTAAAGTTTAGAGTTCTAAAGTTAGAGTTCTAAAGTTAGAGTTATAAAGTTAGTTATAAAGTTTAGAGTTCTAAAGTTAGAGTTCTAAAGTTTAGAGTTCTAAAGTTTAGAGTTCTAAAGTTAGAGTTATAAAGTTTAGAGCTATAAAGTTAGAGTTATAAAGTTAGAGTTATAAAGTTAGAGTTATAAAGTTAGAGTTCTAAAGTTAGAGTTATAAAATTAGAGTTATAAAATTAGAGTTATAAAATTAGAGTTATAAAGTTAGTTATAAAGTTTAGAGTTATAAAGTTAGAGTTCTAAAGTTAGAGTTATAAAGTTAGAGTTATAAAATTAGAGTTATAAAGTTTAGATTTATAAAGTTTAGAGTTCTAAAGTTAGAGTTCTAAAGTTAGAGTTCTAAAGTTAGAGTTATAAAGTTAGAGTTATAAAGTTAGAGTTATAAAATTAGAGTTATAAAATTAGAGTTATAAAGTTAGAGTTCTAAAGTAAAGTTAGAGTTCTAAAGTTTAGAGTTCTAAAGTTTAGAGTTCTAAAGTTTAGAGTTCTAAAGTTAGAGTTATAAAGTTTAGAGCTATAAAGTTAGAGTTATAAAGTTAGAGTTATAAAGTTAGAGTTATAAAGTTAGAGTTATAAAGTTAGAGTTATAAAATTATAGTTATAAAATTAGAGCTATAAAGTTAGTTATAAAGTTTAGAGTTATAAAGTTAGAGTTATAAAGTTAGAGTTATAAAGTTAGAGTTATAAAGCTTAGAGTTCTAAAGTTAGAGTTATAAAGTTAGAGTTATAAAGTTTAGAGTTATAAAGTTTAGAGTTATAAAGTTTAGAGCTATAAAGTTAGAGTTATAAAGTTAGAGTTCTAAAGTTAGAGTTATAAAGTTAGAGTTATAAAGTTTAGAGTCATAAAGTTTAGATTTATAAAGTTTAGAGTTCTAAAGTTAGAGTTCTAAAGTTAGAGTTCTAAAGTTAGAGTTCTAAAGTTAGAGTTCTAAAGTTAGAGTTCTAAAGTCAGAGTTATAAAGTTAGAGTTATAAAGTTAGAGTTATAAAATTAGAGTTATAAAATTAGAGTTATAAAGTTAGTTATAAAGTTTAGAGTTCTAAAGTTAGAGTTCTAAAGTTTAGAGTTCTAAAGTTTAGAGTTCTAGAGTTAGAGTTATAAAGTTTAGAGCTATAAAGTTAGAGTTATAAAGTTAGAGTTATAAAGTTAGAGTTATAAAGTTAGAGTTATAAAGTTAGAGTTCTAAGAGTTCTAAAGTTAGAGTTCTAAAGTTAGAGTTCTAAAGTTAGAGTTATAAAGTTTAGAGTCATAAAGTTTAGATTTATAAAGTTGAGAGTTCTAAAGTTAGAGTTCTAAAGTTAGAGTTATAAAGTTAGAGTTATAAAGTTAGAGTTATAAAGTTAGAGTTATAAAGTTAGAGTTATAAAGTTTAGAGTTATAAAGTTAGAGTTATAAAGTTTAGAGTTATAAAGTTAGAGTTATAAAGTTAGAGTTATAAAGTTAGAGTTCTAAAGTTAAAGTTATAAAGTTTAGAGTCATAAAGTTAGAGTCATAAAGTTTAGATTTATAAAGTTTAGAGTTCTAAAGTTAGAGTTCTAAAGTTAGAGTTCTAAAGTTAGAGTTATAAAGTTAGAGTTATAAAATTAGAGTTATAAAATTAGAGTTATAAAATTAGAGTTATAAAGTTAGTTATAAAGTTTAGAGTTATAAAGTTAGAGTTCTAAAGTTTAGAGTTCTAAAGTTTAGAGTTCTAAAGTTAGAGTTATAAAGTTTAGAGCTATAAAGTTAGAGTTATAAAGTTAGAGTTATAAAGTTAGAGTTATAAAGTTAGAGTTCTAAAGTTAAAGTTATAAAGTTTAGAGTCATAAAGTTAGAGTCATAAAGTTTAGATTTATAAAGTTTAGAGTTCTAAAGTTAGAGTTCTAAAGTTAGAGTTCTAAAGTTAGAGTTATAAAGTTAGAGTTATAAAATTAGAGTTATAAAATTAGAGTTATAAAATTAGAGTTATAAAGTTAGTTATAAAGTTTAGAGTTATAAAGTTAGAGTTCTAAAGTTTAGAGTTCTAAAGTTTAGAGTTCTAAAGTTAGAGTTATAAAGTTTAGAGCTATAAAGTTAGAGTTATAAAGTTAGAGTTATAAAGTTAGAGTTATAAAGTTAGAGTTATAAAGTTAGAGTTATAAAATTATAGTTATAAAATTAGAGCTATAAAGTTAGTTATAAAGTTTAGAGTTATAAAGTTAGAGTTATAAAGTTAGAGTTATAAAGTTAGAGTTCTAAAGCTTAGAGTTCTAAAGTTAGAGTTATAAAGTTAGAGTTATAAAGTTTAGAGTTATAAAGTTTAGAGTTATAAAGTTTAGAGCTATAAAGTTAGAGTTATAAAGTTAGAGTTCTAAAGTTAGAGTTCTAAAGTTAGAGTTATAAAGTTTAGAGTCATAAAGTTTAGATTTATAAAGTTTAGAGTTCTAAAGTAGAGTTCTAAAGTTACAGTTCTAAAGTTAGAGTTCTAAAGTTAGAGTTCTAAAGTTAGAGTTCTAAAGTTAGAGCTATAAAGTTAGAGTTATAAAGTTAGAGTTATAAAATTAGAGTTATAAAATTAGAGTTATAAAGTTAGAGTTATAAACTTTAGAGTTATAGAGTTAGAGTTAGATTTAGAGAGATAGAGAGTTAGAGAGTTAAAGTTATAAGGTTAGAGTTATGGAGTTCAAATTATAGTTATAGAGTTAGAGTTATAAAATTAGATTTATAGATTTATAGAGTTAGAGTTAGAGTTAGAGTTAGAGTTAGAGTTAGAGTTAGAGTTAGAGTTAGAGTTAGAGTTATAGAGTTGTAGAGTGTTTGCATCAGCCCGTCTATTTTCAAACTATTTTATGAGCTAAGACTAAGAAACGCGCCAGCACGTCAAAATCATGTTAGCATGGCATGATATCTCAACATGTTAACTGACCAATGCCAGCTTAAGACATAACCTAAGTTATAATTAACTATAACGTATATCATGACTAAAATTAATTCATTCTTATAAGTTGTTACTTTGACGTATTTTCCGCATTATTAACCATACATGCATGCACTTCTTGATTAGATAAAGTCTTTCTACGAATATTTCAGCTACAATAATAGTTCACCGGCTGGTCAAAATGGGTATGACTAAGTGTATAGCACGTTCGGCTATTGTAGTAGGAATTATCGAATTAATCCTGGGAGAAATTGCTGTAGTTTGTGGCATAATTATGAATGCAGCTATGCTATAAAAATGTTGAATCCGCATATTCACAGTAATCAAAGCAAAATTATCTAGTTAAAATATGAATTAATTAATTAATTGCCTCTACTATTATTGTCTGCTATTTTTTTGAGGGGCACCCACAATCCAGTTATATATAAGTCAGTGATTCCTACCTCAATATAGTAATCTTGACTTTTCTTGACTTACAACTTTGAGTCTTTTGCAATTCCCATATTCTCCTGACTAGAAACAAGAAAACTTGTTAATAATTATTACTTAAATATGCATGTAATGGGCAAAGTAAAAATGTGGTAAACTGGCAAGATTTTTAGTAACAAAACACTGCATGACGTTTCGTGCCAAGGGGGTTATAGTTAGGCTTTATATAGTTATAGTTATAGTTATAGTCATAGTCATAGTCATAGTTATAGTTATAGTTATAGTTATAGTTATAGTTATAGTCATAGTCATAGTCATAGTCATAGTCATAGTCATAGTCATAGTCATAGTCATAGTCATAGTCATAGTCATAGTTAGAGTTAGAGTTAGAGTTAGAGTTAGAGTTAGAGTTAGAGTTAGAGTTAGAGTTAGAGTTAGAGTTAGAGTTAGAGTTAGAGTTAGAGTTAGAGTTAGAGTTAGAGTTAGAGTTAGAGTTAGAGTTAGAGTTAGAGTTAGAGTTAGAGTTAGAGTTAGAGTTAGAGTTAGAGTCAGAGTTAGAGTTAGAGTTAGAGAGTTAAAGTTATAAAGTTAGAGTTGTGGAGTTCAACATATAAGTTATAAAGTTAGAGTTGTGGAGTTTAAAGTTATAAAGTTAGAGTTGTGGAGTTATAGAGTTAGAGTTATAAAATTAGATTTATAGATTTATAGAGTTAAAGTTATAGAGTTGTGGAGTGTTTGCATCAGCCCGTCTATTTTCAAACTATTTTATGAGCTAAGACTAAGAAACGCGTAATCACGTCAAAATTAGGTGAGCATGGCATGATATCTCAACATGTTAACTGACCAATCCCAGCTTAAGACATAACCTAAGTTATAATTAACTATAACGTATATCATGACTAAAATTAATTCATTCTTATAAGTTGTTATTTTGACGATTTTCCGCATTATTAACCATACATGCATGCACTTCTTGATTAGACAAAGTCTTTCTACGAATATTTGAGCTACAATAATAGTTCACCGGCTGGTCAAAATGGGTATGACTAAGTGTATAGCACGTTCGGCTATTGTAGTAGGAATTATTGAATTAATTCTGGGAGGAATTGCTGTAATTTGTGGCAGCTTTACCGCTAGCAAGATTACCAAACTCGCTGAATACAACAGTGGACTATGGGCACTTTATGTAAGTATTATATTCCCCCCACTGTAACAGACGTTTGGTCTGAGCCCCAGACAGGGATCAAACCTTCAACCTTCTAATGACCAGTTAGACCCTCTAACCATTGAGCTACTGAGACTCAGATGGAGAGCTAAGGTTGTAAATTCATAGTCATATGTGCTCCTAAATGGTAGCGTTGCGGGAGATGTAGTTAAAATGATGAGTTGTACGTCGTATACATGTAGTGCATGTGGAATGTATTCCGCAAAGCGCTGTGTTTTCAAGTAAGTAATCTAGTCATTGTTTTTTAATATAAGAGAATCTTGTACGTCAAGCAGCTTTACAATATTGTCGAGTTTAAGTCTGCTAGGTATTATAGAGAGCAGTGGCGATGCAACAGTTTTACTTCCTGGTCATAATTTAACTTCCCGTCTTAACATCACGTCACTCTAAAGTGTATATGAAACTAAAATTAAGTTTGTCTTATTCGAAAGAACTCTTAAAATAATGGGGAATATCAATTTACAGCTTTTTCATGTTTTACTTAGTTCTTGATATATTTAGACTTATGTGATATTCAAATGAAATAACTTATGGTTTGTTTTTTCACTAATTAACATATTCGAAAATCGCGAATATTTTTAAGATTATTGAACAAAATTACTTGAAACTTTGCATATTGCTACAGTTCATGCAACTAAACATGAAAGACAAGTTACAGGTGATTTTGATCAATAATATTAAAAATATTCACGATTTTCGAATATGTTAATTAGAAAAAAACGAACCACAAGTTATCTCATTTGAATATCACATAAGTCTAAATATCTCAAGAACTAAGTAAAATATGAAAAAGTTGTAAATTGATATTCCCCATTATTTTAAGAGTTCTTTCAAATAAGACAAACTTGATTTTCGTTTCATATACACTTTAAGTGCTTATATCACTTGTGGGGTTTTAACGTGTTTAATAGAGCAGAAAAAAACCCAGTTAATAAGTTATTTTGCCGTTTTTGATTTTGTCGAGTAGTTCCTGACATATTGGCTTCTGAACATACCAATCCTCAAAAATTTCCGTCGTTCATTTTAACACCATGGGGGCCTGGGACTAAGGAACGAGTCAATCCAAAACAACTACGTTTCGGCTTATTGATTCACAAAAACACATATATTTGACTGAAAAATCGAAATGTCGAGCTCACACCCGTTTTCCAGTACGCACGAGAGTTCCAACTAAGAAGACGGTCGGCTTAGGTTCCTGAGTCCCAGGCCCCTGTGCTTAAAAATGAACGACGGAAAGTTTTGGTCAAATATTCATGTCAATGTATTGCAGTAAATTAAAGTTGTTTTATAGAGAAAAAAATAAACATTTTTGTTTTACAAAGGGAAGGCGCCTGTTTGCAAACGGTATCCATGGAAACAACATAATGTGAACGTTGGAGTGTATTTTCCCCATAACTATTCTTGTGCAAAGTTTGAATTATTTCTACTTCATAGTTTCAGAGATATTAGTATCAGAACTAATGTTTCGTCTAAGTAAAATAGTCTGGGTGTTAGACACAGTAAAATAGTCTGGTGTTAGACACAGTAAAATACAGTAGTCTGGTGTTAGACACAGTAGAATAGTCTGGTGTTAGACACAGTAAAATAGTCTGGTGTTAGACAGTAGAATAGTCTGGTGTTAGACACAGTAAAATAGTTTCGTGTTAGACACAGTAAAATAGTCTTGTGTTAGACACAGTGAAATAGTCTGGTGTTAGGCAGAGTAAAATAGTCTGGTGTTAGACACAGTAAAACAGTCTGGTGGTAGACAGAGTAAAATAGTCTGGTGTTAGACACAGTAAAATAGTCTGGGTGTTAGACACAGTAAAATAGTCCGGTGTTAGACACAGTAAAATAGTCTGGTGTTAGACACAGTAAAATAGTCTGATGTTAGACACAGTAAAATAGTCTGGTGTTAGACAGAGTAAAATAGTCTGGTGTTAGACACAGTAAAATAGTCTGGTGTTAGACACAGTAAAAGTCTTGTGTTAGATAGAGTAAAATAGTCTGGTGTTAGACAGAGTAAAATAGTCTGGTGTTAGACACAGTAAAATAGTCTGGGTGTTAGACACAGTAAAATAGTCTGGTGTTAGACACAGTAAAGTAGTCTGGTGTTAGACACAGATGACTAAACCTTCACGGAGAAGGACATTATATTCTGAATGGTCAAAAGATAGCCATTGTTTATATAGAGTAGGGTGACCCTTATAGGATGGTCAAAAAGATGTTTGACAAAAGATACCATTTTTACTTATAGTACCTTATACCAGGAGTTTTGTGTATTATGGCGGGAGTCAAAAAGAAAAAAAACTTGGTAAGTACAAGCTCAAGTACAAACTATCCAAAACACGTGTCTCAGTATTCTTGGCATACCGAAGACAGTTTGCAATCTTTAAAAGAGAGAAGAGACACTATCACTATAGAGGAATTTCAACGAATTAAAACTGATATGAACCACCCATGTAACAAATTTATCACCTCTCCTATATACCACACATACGATCTGAGAAACGTTTCTGAGCTACCACAGCCTATGTCCCACACACACGAAAAGACCGATGAACTATCTTTTATTCCTAGATCAATTTCACTTTTGAAGAAACGCTGAACTATTTTGAACAATTCAGAAAGTTTTATATCATGCACTAATTTTTATCTGATTCAAGTTTTGACACATTTTTATCTGTATTATAATATGTTCACCTATTTTACAATGTAAACCCATTGTACTTTTTAACTGAAGATGGATAATTAAAGATTATTATTATTATAGACGTTTGGTAAACGTTCATCAAGCTCAATTACTCAGAAAATGTTTCTGAGCCCCACACAGTGATCCAACCTTCAACTTTCTAATGATCACTTAGACGCTCTAACCATTGAACTACTGAGGCTCAGATGGAGAGCTAAGGTTGCAAATTCATAGTCATATGTGTTTCCTAAATGGTAGCGTTTGCATATTTCCTTTCCAGAGTCTGAAAGTCCTCCTAAAATGCTTCACTTTCAGCGAATAAAAAAAATCGTAAAAAAAAATGGTTTGAAGGTCTAGAGTAACCTTAATCATTATATGAGTTTTCACGTTTCTCTCTGACGAAGGGCCTTCGCTCGAAACGTTAGACTCCTACGTTCTCTGTTTCGGCAGTATATCTATAACCTTACTATATTTCGATTGTTGTTTCTACACCGCCTACGCAGCACGCTACTTTTATTATAACTTTATTTATACTGGATAACCCTATCAGTCATATCTAAACTGTTCTCTCTAGAGGTCCAGCAAGGACCATCCTTCATTGATCCAGTGTTACTATAAATAAAGTCAGTTTAGTTTACTCTGGTTTCCTCCTGTAGTAACACTGGATCAATGAAGGGTGGTTCTTACTGGACCTCTGGAGAGAACAGTTTAGATATGGCTGATAGAGTTATCCAATATAAATAAAGTTAGTTTAGTTTACTCCAGTTTCCTTCTGTAGTAACACTGGATCAATGAAGGGATGGTCTTTACTAGACTTCTAGAGAGAACAGTTTAGAATAACTAATAGGGTTATCAGTTTCGTTCTGTAGTAACACTGATAATTCTATCAGTCATATCTAAACTGTTTTCTCTAGAGGTCCAGTAAGGACCATCCCTCATTGGTCCAGTGTTAATACAGAACGAAACTGGAGTAAACTAAACTAACTTTCTCTCTGACGAAGGGCCTTCGCTCGAAACGTTAGACTCTACGTTCTCTGTTTCGGCAGTATATCTAACCTTACTATATTTCGATTGTTGTTTCTACACTGCCTACGCAGCACGCTACTTTTATTAATCATTATATGACTATTTTCGTGAGCGATCTGGAATGTGAAATGCAGCCATTTGATTGGTTCCTGAGCGGTCTGGCCGTTCCGCACCGCTGAGAGAATTTTATAAACAAAATGAAAGTCATGTTAGTATACATGCAACAAGGATAATAATTTCGATAATAATTACTCATTGTTGGAATATATCGTGCATGTATATTGTTAGAAACTGTGTTAATCCTTCATTTGATGTATAGTTAAGTTTCCATGTTATGTGAAACTTTTTAAAATGTTCAAAATGTTCGTAGCAGTGTTCGTAATAATATAACATTTACTTCTCACAAATATATATTTTTTTAAATTTTTAATTTAATATGTTTCCAGTGTGCTAATTACATAATACAATATATATGTACAATATTGGAATAAAAAAAATGACAAGAAGAGAACATTGAGGCACTGTCAACAGAGCAAATCCCCTTTCCTGATCTGCATTATAAAGAAGTTTTAGAAACCATGAACATTCCGACTTTGTATGATCGAAGACAATCATTGACAGACGAGTTATTGAATGAAATCGTCAATAACAGTTGTCACAAATTAAATGCTTTGCTACCGCCGCTAAATGGTGGTGCCACTAAGAAATAGGCGTAATTTTCAACTTCCCGTATGTAAGACGAACAGGTTTAATTTTTATGTCTACTTCTTATAGATATGGTAAATAGTCGTGTAGATATTAGTACTTGTAATTTATTCTTAACACCTTTTATCTCGAACGATCTTGTCTATATGCTATCGGATTTTTAATGTAATTTCTAACGTAATTTTAATGTAATTTTCACAATTGTAAAACTTAACGCAATTCAGCCAACCTTATTTAGTAAGTTATTAAGTTCAATAAACTATCTATCTATCTATCTATCTATCCCCAATCAAGGCCAGTGACCCAAATGGAATTTCAAATGTTTTTTTATTCAACTACGTAACGTACAACCTTGAGCGATATGTCAAACAAAAGCAATTGAGAAAGCCTATTTGGGGTAGAAAGTTCAGGATTATAGCTAAACGGAAAGTATTTCAAAAATGGGAAAACATATGCAAAATTGGTTTAGTTTGCAAGAAAGATGGTGGCGAATACGAGCCTAACACGTTGTCAAGTTTTCACAGAACGTTTACAACATATCAAACTAGTTCATAGTCCTCTTCTCTCACTTTTCGAATTTGGTGACGTCACAGACTAAAGCGTTCGGGGGAGGAGTAGCGGAAAATGTCAACAGTTCAATAACTTAGTTCCCACGGCTATTTCGTGGTGTTTTGTTGAATAGATTGCTTTTATACTTCTCCCAGGAAATGCCTCTTACCTATTCTACTGTTCTTGATCGAATTTATATCAGGTTAACCCAATAAATGTTTATTTAAACGGCTATTTACCGCTAGTTCAGTCGGCGGGTTTACGTTAAGCTCAGACGAGAACTATAGTTGTTACAACTACATGTTGACGTCGATCTGATAGTCGTTAAATATGATCAAAACAACGTTTGACAAGTATATAAGATCGATACATAAGCTAAGAACTTCGATAAACCTAGAAGAAATAGCAAAATAATGTGTTATTGTCCGATTCTCCACTTATTATACGATTAAAGAACACAAGATCATTCTATGAAGATTAGCATTTTAGCACGCATCAGTTTCGCAAAGCCTGACGGGATGACGTAATGATTGCCAATTCGAAACATCGACAAGAAAAAAAAAACGGAGCCGGAATTTAGACTCGGTCTACCACAGGTAGCCCGAGTAATAACAAAATTAAGTACTTATTAACCGAGCGCGAGGTCCGTACGGGAAAATATTTTGCTTGAGATCTTTTGAGTACAGACCGAGCCCGAAGGGCGAGGTCTGTACTCAAAAGATCGAAAGCAAAATATTTTCCCGTACGGACCGAGCTTGTGAGGTTAATAAGGAATTTATTATATGTCTCCACAACAACGAGAAATAATTTAGAGAAAACATTATCGTCTACAGTACGTCTTGCGAGGTTGCGAGGTTTTTTTTTCTCTAATGTACTCTGTCTCCGTAGCATTTAATATATCATCTTCGTCGGTTAGTTCCTCCGGATAATAGAATTGGCCGTCCATTTTTCGCTATTTCGTTTAATTTTGCTCACAAATTGTTTCGCTGTAGTTTGTTGTTTTTGTGCGGGTCCGTACACCGAGTCCGTACGGTAAAGTACGGACTCGCACATTAGCCAATCAGCGTTCAATACGCCAGTTCGGACTCGCAAGACATATAATAAAATGTGTTATTGTCCGACTCTCCACTTACGATTAAAGAACACAAGATCATTCTACAAATAAACAACGACCAGGACATAATTTCGATCTTGAACACTAGAATAGATAAGAAACAATACCAGTGAGAATTTTTGCTAATGCAGAATAAATGTACAAATATAGCGATCGTCGTTTGCGTTGACTGGCTCATGAATAATTAAGTGGGCCAAAAATGGGGCCAGAATTGGGAACACGAAACATTTTATTGCAGGCCTCTTACGAATCCAGCCCGCGCGGATATCAACGAAAAGAGGCCTGGGAACCAGGCTGTAGTCATACAATAAAAGAGATAAAAGGATAAGGACTGGGAAGCTAATCATCCTTACTTGCAGCCAGCGGCTGAATCATTGGCAGAAATTTGGAACAAGATGGTGGCGCGCGTGCGCATTAACGACCATAATAATGGAGATTCTCAACAGTAAATAATAAGGAGAGCAACATTAATTCAAATTTTGCTTAAGCGGTGATATATTTCTTCTTTGCGCAGCTCCATCTGACTTCAGCATGGACTAAGCAACAGTTGTAACTAAAAAACATTTTCTTCCCTAGCGCGTCTTATTTTTGCACTAAAAGCGCCACAATCCATAGTGTTAGCCATAGTAATCTTTGTAAGCAGGTGCTAGACATTGGCCAAATTGACCAACAACGTTACGGGCGATGCGAAGTCTCCAGATCGCGATGCATTCGGCATGTGTCAGTCTACTTTGCATAGTACTTCCAAAAGCGTTTGAACTTGCTTGATTTCACAGTTCTTATCGCCGTTTAGTTTATTCATGCATAAATTAGCTTTGATGTGGGGTCATGTGCCGCGGTTAATATATGTTAGTTACCTTGCATATTAAATGAGCTACTAAATTGCTTTAAAACTACGTCTAGAATACTATTTTTTTGTTAAATAACGACAAACATCGTCTGTATCATGAATGAACTAAATCAGTTAATTACCTCGAAGTCGGTAACTAAGCTAAAGTTATAAAAGTAGCGTGCTGCGTAGGCAGTGTAGAAACAACAATCGAAATATAGTAAGGTTAGATATACTGCCGAAACAGAGAACGTAGGAGTCTAACGTTTCGAGTAATTAACTCTTATTTACAGGTTGTTAACATATACATACATGCACGATTTAGGCAAATTATAAAGAACTCAATGACCTGAATAATGAGAATACACTAGAATACATTAGTAGAAACTTACTAGTATTCTATTGCAAATACTGCAATCTGATTGGCTACTCTACTCGATATCTATCCGTCGATAGATAGCGAGTAGCAAATTGAGTACCAGTACTCGCGCGCACATGCAGTAAAACAACATGGAGGACACGAGGAGTAAAAGATTGTTTTGCCTTGGTTTTTGCACAGAAACAATGGTTTTTGCACAGAAACAATGGTTATGCTTCGTTTTTTGAAATAATTTGCAAGAACTAAGGTACACAAGTTAGTTTCTACTAAAACAATTAGATTATTCCCTCTCAATTTCTATGGGATGATAGTTGACTCGAGCTCCGCTCTGGTCAACTATTCACTCATAGAAATTTCGAGCTCATAATCTAATTGTTAATAGAATCAAACGCATTAGAATACATATATAATTATATTATTAGACGACAGAGAGCAGCGGCACAAAAAAACAAAACTTCTGGTGATGTAGCGAAGCGCACAGTTACTATTTATAGATCAAAACTCAGACAAACAAACAAACAAACAAACCGAAATTTAATCTCGAGGGATTTCTAATGAGCCATTCTCTATTGTTGGAAATGAAAGAATAAATTATAAACTCAGACAAACATGAATTCGACGTCATCTGTGCGGTTCGCTATTAGGGACCTTAAGATGCTAGGACGACGACGGCATGACATAACATAACATAACATAACATAACATAAACAACTTTATTTAATGAGGGTAATAACACATAACAGTTTGGTAGTAAACTGATAAACTTGTGGCCCTCTAATATGAAAACTTAATTAAAGTATATATTTACATGCATAAATTAAATGAATTAATAAAATAAAATAAAATAAAATAAAATGAAATAAGAAAATAGAATAAAACATGACTAGTAAAAGTTATATTAAGAGTTCAAAATTATCTAGGTTTGAATACTTTTCAAAGAAAAATTGTCTAAGAGCTATCTTAAAAGATTTTACTGATTCTTTTTGTCTAATTACTATTGGAATGCTATTCCAAAGTTTAGTACTTGTGACGGCAAATGTCTGACCCCCTTCGCTTTCACGTTTGTAAGAGGGGCACATTAGGTTAACGTTACTATATCGACTGTTTCTTGAATGAACATGAGAGTTCCGACAAAGAAGTCCTCGAATGTAGGTAGGAGAGGTTCCCTTCAATGTATTGTAAATAAGAGTACATTTTTAAAGTTTTATTTCATCAAAAAACGGCAGCCAATCTAGCTTTTTGAAAAGAACGACACTTCTTTCATGCAAACCAGATCCAAGTATAACTCTCGCGGCTCTTTTTTGAATTTTTAGCACCCTATGAAGGTTTACGGAGGAACATGAGGACCAAATGGTACTTCCATACATTAAGATGGATTTTATTAGGGTGGTGTAAAATAATACTCGCTCACGAAGAGGCAGAAATCTGCAAATCTTTCTCAGTAAGCCAATTCTCTGAGACAGTTTAGTACAAAGCTTATCGATATGATTATCAAACGATAACCTGTCATCCAAAATGACACCAAGAAGTTTCTGTGAGGAGACTTGATCAATAATTGTTCCATTGGCGGATACCTTTATTTCTGTGGACTGCATTTTCTGTGCCAATCTTTTTCCTGTGATTAACATAGATTTGGTTTTGGAGCTGTTTAAAATCATAGAATTTTCCTGGGTCCATTTTGAGATTGAGTCTGTGTCGTGTTGGAGAGTTTGTTCGATTTGAGAGGGAGCATCTGTGTGGTTAGAAGACGAACTGAGGGTTGTGTCATCAGCATATATATCAATGACGGATTTGGTGGCAACAGATGGCAGGTCATTTATAAATACCAGAAACAACAAAGGACCTAAGGTGGAACCCTGCGGTACGCCACATTCTAGTTGTTGCATGGTGGATTTATGATCACTGATCTCTACATACTGCGGTCGGTTTGACAAATATTTGTTGAAAAGTTCGAAATTATTAGATCTAATTCCATAGGCTTCGAGTTTGGTTAGTAGTATTCGGTGGTCAATTAAGTCAAACGCTTTCTTATAGTCAATGAATACTAGGCCACTAGTCTTATTTGCATCCAGGTCAAATCGTAATTGGTCGATTAAGCGAATGAGGGCCATCTCAGTCGAATGACCTTTTCTAAAACCGGATTGTAGGCCGTAAAAAAGATCATTAGCGTTTAGATACACATACAGTTCATTATAGATATGTCGTTCAAAAATCTTAGATAAAATCGGGAGAATAGAAATGGGTCGATAGTTTTCTTTATTGTCCTTGTCACCATGGTTTTTATATATTGGAATGACCTTGGATGTTTTCCACTGAGTTGGGAAGGTGCTTGTTTCTATGCAGTGATTTATTATTCGACTGATTGATGGTGAGATCGCTGATGCAGCAAGTTTTAATAGTTTAACACTTAAGCCATCAGGACCCGTAGCTTTCTGATTCGGTAGAGATTGAATAAACTCAAATATTTTCTCAGGTAAGATTGGATTCAGGGAAAAAGTGGTATTTGGAATACTTTTTGTCTCCAGCAACTTATATGGACTAATTCTGGAAAAAGAAGACTTGATCGATTGTAAAAGGGCCTTCGGTCCATTTATGAAAAAGTTGTTGAATGTCTCTGCCAGCTTAGTCTTGTTCGAAATAATTTCTCCGTTTTCATTAAGAGAAATTGACTCTGTTTCAAAAGAAGGTTTAGAGTGTTTGCTGAGATCGTTGATCAAAGACCATAGTTTTTAAGGATTTTTTCGATTCTCTTTAATACTGGCTTTGAAGTAATATTTCTTTTCTTGTCGGATGTGCTCCGTTGCTTGATTTTTGGCCAATCTGAAAGCTGCCCAGTCGTCGCTGCATTGGGATTTTCTGGCTTTCTTTAATAAATCATCTCGTTTCTTTATTGTGTGATAAAGGGTATCATTACACCATTTTGGTTGAGACGCTCGCTTTACGCGTTTCTTCTTAAGTGGCGCTGCTTTGTTTAGAACATCATAAAAGATGTTATACCAGCTTTCAACGATATCATCAGTGTCTTTGTGGGTAAACACTGAGTCCCAAGGGGCATTTCTTAAGTCCTCTTCGAATTTCTTTTCGTCGATCTTTTTTATGTCTCTATATTCAAATAGCAGGTGCTTTCGATTCTGGTTTTTACAGTTATAGAGACGAACCACGATGATAGGTAGATGGTCAGATAGTCCGATATTTTTGGGCGGTAAAGTGTTAATTCTTTCCGGGTGACTACACCAGACGTGGTCTAAGCAGGTCTTCGACAGCGGCTGTGAAATTGACTTGTTAAGTTGAACCAATTGCATATTCATTAAACTTTTCACAACTCTATGTCTTTGGCAATTAATCGAGTCTAAAAAGTCAATGTTAATGTCTCCGAGTAATAATATTTCTTTATTGACGAGATACGCGTTTTCAACGATTTTGATCAAGTTTAAATCATCCTGTAGTTTCGAGGAGGGAGGCCTGTAGACTCCTGCAAGTAAGCCGTGAACGATTAGATTTATGAGGGTATATTTCTAACAACAAAGCCTCCACATCTTCTGATTCAAGATCTTCACGTCGTTTAGCGCGTAAGTGGTCGTTAATATATATCAAGATTCCACCACCTTTCTTCACAGCTCTGTCCTTACGATGTAAATTATATCCAAGAAATTTATAGAACGAATCAAACAGGTTCGTTGAACAGAACGATTCTGTTAGGATAAGGACATCTAATTTATTCGAAGAGGTGTTGTTTTGAATTAGGGACTTCGAGATTTCATCAAACTTTGTGTCGGTCAAGCCTTGTATGTTCCATTGACAAGGAGAGATACCTTTTACGTTGTTAGGTGCTTGTAGATCAATCGGCCCAGGGTTTAATGCAACGTCACCACACCGAATAATACACTGAGCAAGTAGAAAATGATTTAAAAGTTTCACTGATTTTAGAAACACTAGTAAGTAGCTTGTTCGATGGCTTGTACACGACGATGTTTGGAGATGTTCGGTGGTTGAGTTGAAGTTCGGCGGAGCTGTAACTTTCTGTGATACTATAAAGTATTCCAGACTATCGACATTCTCAGTTTCCAATCTGGATTCTTTAAAGCGGCATAAGATGAGAAATATACAAACAACCACCAGAGACCTCATTAGACGGTTGACCGGCGCCATTGCTCACTCGGTTAAAAGTAATTCAAATTTTAGCATTAAAAAGAAATCACGGTTAACTGACTACCGTATTTAATATTTGAAGCTTGTTTTGATAATTTTCAAAGTGTTAAAACAGTTGCAGTGTCTGTGTTAGGGCAATCTCAGACAACAGCTTCTCGTCACCCCACGAGTCAACGTCGTCCTGAAGACGTGAAAATGCCATGAGTGGCGTTGTATACAGAGCGAGGACGGTGTTCAGATTACTCTTGGGACTAGAAATTATTCATTATCTTTGTTTTGCAAGAAGAATGCTTTTGTTTGAAGGACGTCGTCCTCGAAGTTGCCATCGTAGATCTTAAGGTCCCTATTAGGGAACGGACGCAGATCAACGTCGTGAGGAGGGCATATCAAAGGCGCTCCAGGCAGCCGCCATACAACACCGTTAAGACCACATTATTTTAATAAACTACTTATTGACCTCGCTAGTTCGGTCTGTACCAGTGAAATAGCGGACCTCTGTTTTCTGCAGGTACCTCGCTTCGCTCGCTCGGTCCGTACTAAAAACGTCTGTCCAATATTTCACTAGTACAGACCTCACGCTCGGTCAATAAGTAGCAAATAAAGCCCTAGAACATACTTTAACGTTGTTTTTCTAGATGGCATTCGCCCTGGCAACAAATCTTATTGGAATGTTGCTGGCTATTACTGGAAGTGTCTTCGGGGCATTTTTTCTTGAAGTTCTTGATAAATATAATAAGTGCACTGGTATTAGAGATGAGTGTATTTGTTCTGAACATAAGCATGCCTCGACGTTTAAAAGATGTAAGTACCACAACTTATCGGTTTGCGATTTTCTGTCTGTCTGTCTGTCTGTCTGTCTGTCTGTCTGTCTGTCTGTCTGTCTGTCTGTCTGTCTGTCTGTCTGTCTGTCTGTCTGTCTGTCTGTCTGTCTGTCTGTCTGTCTGTCCGTCCGTCCGTCTGTCCGTCCGTGTGTGTCTGTCCGTCGTTCCATCCGTCGTTCCGTCGTTCCGTCCGTCCGTCGGTCCATTCGTCAGTCAGTCAGTCAGTCAGTCAGTCAGTCAGTCAGTCAGTGAGTGAGTGAGTGAGTGAGTGAGTGAGTGAGTGAGTGAGTGAGTGAGTGAGTGAGTGAGTGAGTGAGTGAGTGAGTGAGTGAGTGAGTGAGTGAGTGAGTGAGTGAGTGAGTGAGTGAGTGAGTGAGTGAGTGAGTGAGTGAGTGAGTGAGTGAGTGAGTGAGTGAGTGAGTGAGTGAGTGAGTGAGTGAGTGAGTGAGTGAGTGAGTGAGTGAGTGAGTGAGTGAGTGAGTGAGTGAGTGAGTGAGTGAGTGAGTGAGTGAGTGAGTGAGTGAGTGAGTGAGTGAGTGAGTGAGTGAGTGAGTGAGTGAGTGAGTGAGTGAGTGAGTGAAATCTTTATTAACCTCCAATTCTGAAGAGTACACCCGACAAATTAACTAAATGCTAAAAAGGAAAAAATAAACTAAGGAATAAAAATTAATTTACATAACTAGTCCTTTCTAAAAGGATCAAAAATCGAGTTTTGTACACAGTATGATATATAGTGTGCACACTGTGCCCAATAGTCACTGTTCAAAACGTTTATATCATCAGAACTAAACACAGATATGTCACCTAATAATGTTTGAATAAATCTATCCTCGTCCAGTAAATTAACTGTATAGCAGACCGTAATGGGCAAATTATCGGTAATCCATGCCCACCAGTTCTCTCTAGCTTCTTCCGTTCTGTCGCAATATAAAAGCGCATGGTGCACTGGATTGGTGAAATGTCCATCGCAGGCGGAACAAACGCCTGACAATGTACCATCATTTCCCAATCTATTGTTACTGATAGTGAGAGAACCGCAGATAAGCCGTATCACGTCAGTTATCATTTTTGATTTTGAGGGTGAGTAATTCCATAAATCGTACCACTTGCTAAGTTCCAGCGAAGGATGAGCAGCCAAGTATAGTTGTAATACCGACTTCTGTCTGATTTTATCAACCCAATCCAATTGCCCTTTCTTAGTAACGGCACTAATAACGATCGACTTCCATCTTGCTTTAGAAGGGAAACAATCGTTCTTTATAAAGTCAGTAACGTAGCCCAATAGGTCAAAATCTTCTAAGACTTTCATGATATCTGGAATAAATCCTGACATTTTCGTGCTTTTCCATTTCCATCTGATAAGTCTGCGCACAAATAACTTTCTGTGAGCAAGACAAGTGTCAGAGTTGATAATTCTACTTAGAAAATACAGTTTTCTCTTGTTGATTTCAGTTGTAATGCTATGCAGTCCCAAAAGACCTCTCGCAGCGGATCCTGATGAACCTGGAAGCAAGGATTGTGCAACTCTGCAAAACATATTAAGGACCTTTTCTAGGTCCTTGCTTTGTTGTCCATTCAAATACCACAGCTCACACCCATAGAGCATATAAGGCAAGGCAATGCTTTTCCATAATTTTGCTGAAACTTTAGGATTCAACGCTCCAGGACGGCACCCAATTCTTGCTAACGCAGTTATGATTTCAAACCCCTTTCTTAAGGCACTTTCCACTGGTTCTGCACTGGTCGGATCAACATGCCAAATCTTTCCCAAATTTTTCCATATTTTCTTTTCTTTAAGAGGAACATCGCCAAGGAGCCAGTCTCTATTTGGTAAAATGTTCTTTATCTTTTCCCCAAATACCAGTATGACCGTCTTTTTTATATTCAGTACAATCCGCCATTTTGTAGCATATTCATCTAAACACTTCAATAGATTTTCAAGACCATATTTAATCCTAGATAAGGCTGTTAAGTCATCAGCAAACATAGGAGATCCGTAAAACTTTCGATATAGGAAAACTCCCCAACCACTTTGTTCAAGTTCAGCAATCAAATCATTTATATAAACCAAAAATAACCAAGGGGAAAGAATTCCACCTTGCCGTGTACCTTGCAATAAGGTATAACTCCGAGAATAGAAACCATTAATGTAAACCACCTCCTTCATGTCCATGTACCAATTTCTGATTAGACGCCAACATTTCCCCTGTATTTTTGCATGATGGTAAAGTTTATACAGCATTGCGTCAATCCACATACGGTCAAACGCCTTACTGATGTCTACAAAGCACGCATAAACCTGATCTCCCTCTTCACAGCAGTTTTTTATTGTTTCGTCTATCATGAATGCAGTAGTCAAAGCATCTTGTTGCTTTTGATAGGCTCCTTGAAGGCAGTGAATAACTGATTTAGGTCGTTTAGATATTCTGTTTAGGATTATTCTTTGCAGAATCTTGTCAAGAACTGGTAGAAGACTTATACCGCGGCTATCATCAAAGGTTCGGGATTGTTTATTACCACCTTTTGGTATTGGTACCTTGATTGCTAATTTAAAACTTGCTGGAATGTACTCTAGTATTACAATGGCATGGAACAACAGCTCGAGATGTTTTAGCAGAATCTCACCTCCCATTTTGACATGCTCATAGCATATCCCGTCTAAACCAGACGCTTTGCCGTTTGGTAGGCTAGTCACCACCTGTTTTAATTCGGCCATCGAGATTTTCGAGTCGAGGATGTCTTCATCATCATTTTGTCTAGTAACGATGGATTCCACTTTACGTCTTACGTCATCAGATTGTTCATGTTGTTTGGGCTTGTGAAGGTCTTCAAAATAATTTGCCCACTTTTCAGCAATACATTGCGGATCATCTAGTATTTCCCCATTCACTTCGAGAATCAATGGTTCTTTCTTTCCTCGCTTTCGTGAATTTACCATCCTCCAAAATGAATCGTAATTCTGTTCAGCTTCACTGGCCATGTCTTCGTACTCTTTTTCATCATGCGCTGCTACGCAATTCCTTTGTTCTTTCCGGAACATACGTTTGGCATCTTTATAATCCACAAAGGTTTGATAGCTGCGTCCTCTTGGTCGACCTTCATTTGTCCATAACCTATATTTTTCAGAAACCATATTTTTCAGAAATGTTAAGTTTTTGTTCCAATAAGGCTTGATGTGTCTTTTATATTTCACATGAGGAAGTACGTTGCTAGCGATAGCTATACTTTCAGAAATTGCACAGGCATACTTTTCAATACTTTCTGGATTATCGTCCAACTCTGGAAGAGATTGGAGTTTCTCATTTAAACACATTTGATAATTACCTACTTGTTCATCCGTGCACTTTCTCCATGCAATCTTAGGACGTGTCATATTTTGAGTTACGTCACAGGAAACCGACTTTTCGAGAAATCCTATAGAGACTTCCACTGGAAGATGATGTGTGAGATTATGTGAGTGCATGTTAGTAACTTTAGAGTATCTCAGTTGTTGCAGTAGGTTGCTGTCAACACAAATATAGTCAATTGTAGAATACGCGATTGAAGATTTGTAAGTATGCCGCGGACCAACGCAACTAGGAAGTAAGTTTGTTACATTCAAATCTAGTTTTTGAAGCGTCTCTCTAACAAGTCTCCCCCTCGTGTTTTCCTGGCTGACAGATCTAGCTCCAGTAATGTGGGCATTTAAATCTCCAAGAATTACTAAGTTGTCATCACCGCGCTCCCGAAGGCACAGTAGTTCTAAAGCAGATAAGGCTTCTTTGAACTCACAAATAGAGTGATTCGTCGAGGGAAAATAAATACCACATACCATAGTCCAACGCAAACAACCTGTTTTAATCTTAATGGCAATCATGCTGTCTGTAGCCGATAATTTCTTGATCTTTAATTTTTTCCTCCAAAATATTGCAACGCCGCCTTGACCGCGTTTCCATCTGTACAAATTATTGTTCAGGTGGCTACTACTTGCAAAATAGTCAAATCTGTCGTCAAGATTGCCTAAAAAATTTAGTTCGTCTTCATAAAGCCAATGTTCTGAAAGTGCTAAAACGTCAGACGTGTCAAGAAGTTTTTTTGCATAAGCATAATTCCCGTAAATTCCCGAACAATTCCAACATTTAAAGTTTAAGGAACTCATTTGTTGTCTTGTCTAAGCTTTTGTTTTTCAGACCATTTATTGACAGACAGCCATGGTCTGACATAAATATTCGCAGGCCAAAAATCTTTCTTTAGTAAAGCTTCGAAATCTTTAGCTGGGACATTTATTTTTACGGCGACTGTTCCTATTCTTTTACTCGCAAGTAACCGAATAACGGAAGGATTAACCCCCCTATCAGTAATATACTTATCTATTTTTTCAACGTCGACACCCTGTTTTACACCACCCAAATATATCCGTTTTGTGTACTTTCTCTCAACCCCGATGAAATCGCTTTCGAATTCTATTTCTTCTCTTACTATGCCTTGATTGTCGTTAGTCTTCATCTCTTCCTGATTTTGTGCTGTATCTGCCGAACTTTTAAACGTATTTTCGGTGTCGTTTGACAGGGGTTGATGATCGGTCATTGCGTTGCCGTTTTCATTTCCTTCAGAATCTGAATCACAGATTAGGTTTAATTGTTCCGGTGCATCGACCGTGAGATGCGTATCATTTGTGTTTGCGATAGTTCTATCAGACCCATTGTTTACGGAAGGTGCACTGGGACGTCGGTTGTCATCAGATTCTTTTGTCCTTTCCTGATTTTTTGATGATCTTGTTCTTCTTCGATCACCGTCCTTTTTTGAATTTGCATATTTCTGTTCGAGTTTTATTTGGTTTTCTCTCAATAAATCGACTTCTAGTTTGCAATCTTCATAATTCGTCCGTAAAATCTGGTAATCTGTTTTATAACGGCTTTTGATAGAAGCAACCTCCGATTGCAATGCGGCAATATTTGATTCCTTTTCCAGGAGACGTTGTTTGAGATGCACAATCTCTGTAGACATATCAGCGAGTGACTGTTGATAGTTCTCTTTGGCCTCACATAATTTTAGATCCATTTCCTCGAGCATTGCCTGGATATTTGTTGTTAATGTTAACCGCTCCGCCGTCGCTCGACTGCTTTCGCATAAGGATGCCGATAGAGAAGACAAGACATTTCCAGCGCCCCTTTGACTTTGTTTTTGAAAAACCTCGACTAAATCATCTGTCAGCTCTCCCCGACTTCCATACTTCGCCAGAACAATAATGTCAGAAGCGAGCTTCATAGCTGCTGTTTTCCCACCAGTGCGAGTTATTCTTCGGCACAGTTTTTCTGTTGGACATTCTGGCCACTTGGCAACGCAATAAGCCAGCATATTATCACGTAGATTGTTAAGCATGTTAACACTTTCCTTAGCCATCTTTTGAATTACTGCTTCACTTGATGTAGTGGCCAAATCTCTTATCAGTTCGTTTAAGAATTTCACTGTGTCTTCGTGTTCAGTTTCAATAATCGAACCACGAGTAGCACTTTCCGAATCACTGGCTATTAAATTTGACAATGATTCGGGTAGATTACGACTATTATCTCTTGTACATGCGGAGCCATGGTTTGCATGACCATCCGCCATGACTGCAAGTGACTTGTATGATGTTTAATGAGTGAGTGAGCGAGTGAGTGAGTGAGTGAGTGAGTGAGTGAGTGAGTGAGTGAGTGAGTGAGTGAGTGAGTGAGTGAGTGAGTGAGTGAGTGAGTGAGTGAGTGAGTGAGTGAGTGAGTGAGTGAGTGAGTGAGTGAGTGAGTGAGTGAGTGAGTGAGTGAGTGAGTGAGTGAGTGAGTGAGTGAAATTCTTTATTTGCCTCCCATGCGGAAGAGATAAATTATAATTTACAAAGGAAATTTGAAATTAACTATACTAAGATTAAAAAAAAAAAATAATAAACTTATAAAGTGCAATTGCAATATGGCTCTATATTACATAATTACTCAATAGTTATCAATTTTGTTACTGTAACACAGCGATGTATATAGTACGCAGAATGTACCAAAAAGTCGTCCAGAAATTCAGGACTTAATGTTATAGTTCGTCCAAGAAGGACATCAAGCAACTCGTCATCGTCCATCTGAACTAGACAGGAATAAAACTCCATTGGCATGTTATCCATTAACCATTCCCAAAAGTTTTCTCTAGGTTCTTGGCTCCAACAACAGGTTAAAACAATATGTGCCACAGGATCCCCAAACGTATTCCCACAACCATGACATTCATGAACTACCGAAGTTGCATTTATTCGTTTTTCATTTACCATAAATGAGTTACACAGTAATCTTACGACTGTCATTACACACCTATTTGTAGTTGGATGTCGTTGGAGAAGATAGTACCAACATGAGGGTTTTAGCTCTCCGTGGATACGTAGATATCGTTCCATTCCTTTCGATGCAAGTCTATCTCTCCAAAAACTTTCCTCAGTTGCTTTGATCGCTTTAAACACTACTGTCTTCCATTGCGTATTAGACGGAAAAGTACCATGTTCCAAAAATATTTCAATATAAGTCCACAGATCATGTTTTAAAACAATATTCATGACGTCAGGTACAAAACCAGTTGATACTTTATACCTGTATTTCCATCGTAGAATCCTTATTATTATTAGCAGCTTTCTTTGCGCAAGAAAGTGTGATGAATTAAGAAGTCGCCCAAAAAAGGATAACTTCTTTTTCTTTATCTCTCCCTCGATGCTCCATAGGCCCAAAAGACCCCTCGCCGCAGAACCATGATAGACCGTCAATCACGCGAACAAATATGTTCTGACATTTCTCTAACATTAAACATTTTTGTTTGCTAAGCTGCCACAGTTCACTTCCATACAACATTTTAGGTAAAACAACTCTTTTCCATAGTTTGCTTGAAGTAATAGGATTAATGCCACCAGATCTACACCCTACCCCAGCAAGTTCGACTCCCGCCGCATAACCTTTCTTCACCGCATCTTCTATCGGTTCCATATCTGTGGCTTTCACATGCCATATTTTACCTAAATTCTTCCAAACATCTTTCTCACGAAGTTGAATATCACCAAGTAACCACACTCTTCTATTTACGTTCCTCTGGCTATCAATGGTTTTCTCTCCAAATACCATGGTAACAGTTTTTGTTTGATTAAATGTTATTCTCCACAGCAATCCATAATCATAGAGTAGTTTCAACATTCGATCTAAACCATTTTTCAAGCGTGAAAGCATTGTGATATCATCTGCATACATGGGTGAGCCATAATACATTCCATATAATACCACCCCAGTTTGGGCTGTTCCTTATAAAATGAAATCAAGTCATTGACGAAGACTGTAAACAACCACGGAGATAAAACCCCACCCTGACGCGTACCTTGCAGAAGGTTGTAACATCTAGAATAACAGTCATCGATACGCACCATTTCCTTCATTCCTGTGTACCAATGTTGAATGATTTTTAGACACTTTCCCTTAATACCCATGTTTTGATACAGTTTGAATAGCATACCATTTATCCATAGGTTATCAAAAGCTTTTGTAATGTCCACGTAGCATACATAAATTTTGTCATTTTCCTCACAGCAATGTTTAATAGTTTCATCAATAATAAAGGCTGTAGTAAGAGCATCATGTTCACTCCGATAAGCTCCCTGTAAACTATGTGGAATACATTGCGGTTTCTGTTGAATTCTCAAAAGGATTATTCTTTCCATGATTTTGTTAAAGGTTGTTAACAGACTAATTCCTCTATGATCGTCAAATGTACAAGCAAAGGCTTTCCCACCTTTAGGAATTGGAATCTTAACTGCCAGCTTAAAAGATGACGGGATATACTCCACTTTAATGACGCTGTTAAAAAGTTGAACAAGATACAATAGCAAAATACGTTCGCCGAGTTTAATATGCTCGTAAAAGACCCCATCATGCCCAGGAGCTTTCCCAGCAGGGAGTTTTCTTACAATCGACTGAATTTCTTCTATTGTTATTGGTTTATCTAGAATTCCATCAAAAAGCTCATCTCGCCCCATTACGCATTCAACTTCGCTGTCAATCTTCATCTTGAATTGTTCATCAAATTTTAAACTTGGTGTAAAAAGTAACTCGTAATAATCAGCCCATAAATCGGCCAACTTATGCGGATCTGATACAGTTTCTCCATTAAACTTCAATCGAACATTTCTTTTTCGTCTGTTACCACGCTTCCTATTGACGTATCGCCAAAATTTGACATGATCAATTTCACTAGCATTGTTTATCTCATCGAATTCTTGCTGTTCAGTTCTTCGTGCCGCGTTTCTATTTTCTCTTCTATAGACTGACTTAGCTCTTTAATAGTCTGCATAACTCGCATACTGCATTCCCCTTGGACGTCCTTCAGATATCCAATTTTTAAACTTTTGTCGAGAAATTTTCTTTAGACGATTTAACTTTTCAGTCCAATACGGTTTAATTTTCTTATTATATACTATACGCGGCAGCATCTGGTCAGCTTGAATTATTGCTCGGCATAGAAGCGACACTTGGGCATCAATATCAGCAGGTGTTTCAAAATGTTTTTCGGGCAAAATATCTGCTGGTAAATATTTGGATAGTTCTTCAATATACATTTCAATGTTATTTGTAGGACATTTAGACCACGCAATGCGTTCCTTTGAAAAAGCTGAATTCTTTCCCTGAGTTTCACCTACTTCAATATGTAAAACAACAGGCAGATGGAACGCAGTATTATCTGGAGTCTCAGCCAAAATTTCTACACGCTGCACAGATGGCACCAAGTGCTTTTCAATAAGAATATAATCGATCATGCTGTTTCCACAGCTCGAAATATACGTGTTCGTTTGTCCAACGCAGTTAACTTCGGTGTTAACAGCACATAGGTTTAATTTTGTTAACATAGCCTGCAACAGTCTTCCCCTCGCGTTTAAGGAATGGTTTGACCGCAAAACCTGCAAGTGTGCATTAAAATCTCCCATGATAACAACAGTTGTACCATTTGCTTTTTGTTCATAATAAAATTGCTCAACATCATCTAAGGTTTTCTTAAACTCTGTTAGTGATCTGTTGCTCGAAGGAAAATACACAGAGCAAATAACCAAATTTAACGGTACCTTTTAACTTGATAGCCACAAGTCTATCATTACCTCCTGAAAGATTTTGGCAGTCCAATGTTCTCCTCCAGAAAATCGCGACACCACCCTGTCCTCTTCTCCAACGTAAATTCAAATCATTTAGTTTACTACATCGCGCAAAGCACTCAAAATTTTCGTCCAATGAGTCTAAAAAAGACACACTGTCACAATAAAGCCAATGCTCAGATACTGCTAATATATCCGTTGTTTGCAATAATTGTTTTAAATAACCAAAACTGCTGTAGGCTCCACTGCAATTCCAGCATGCCAATCTAAGTTTGTGAGTGAGTGAGTGAGTGAGTGAGTGAGTGAGTGAGTGAGTGAGTGAGTGAGTGAGTGAGTGAGTGAGTGAGTGAGTGAGTGAGTGAGTGAGTGAGTGAGTGAGTGAGTGAGTGAGTGAGTGAGTGAGTGAGTGAGTGAGTGAAATCTTTATTAACCTCCAATTCTGAAGAGTACACCCGACAAATTAACTAAATGCTAAAAAAGAAAAAATAAGCTAAGAAATAAAAATTAATTTACATAACTAGTCCTTTCTAAAAGGATCAAAAATCGAGTTTTGTACACAGTATGATATATAGTGTGCACACTGTGCCCAATAGTCACTGTTCAATACGTTTATATCATCAGAACTAAACACAGATATGTCCCCTAATAATGTTTGAATAAATCTATCCTCGTCCAATAAATTAACTGTATAGCAGACCGTAATGGGAAAATTATCGGTAATCCAGGCCCACCAGTTCTCTCTAGCTTCTTCTGTTCTGTCGCAATATAAGAGCGCATGGTGCACTGGATTGGTGAAATGTCCATCACAGGCGGAACAAACACCTGACAATGTACCATCATTTCCCAATCTATTGTTACTGATAGTAAGAGAACCGCAGATAAGCCGTATCACGTCAGTTATCATTTTTGATTTTGAGGGTGAGTAATTCCATAAATCGTACCACTTGCTAAGTTCCAGCGAAGGATGAGCAGCCAAGTATAGTTGTGATACCGACTTCTGTCTGATTTTCTCGACCCAATCCAATTGCCCTTTCTTAGTAATGGCGCTAATAACGATCGACTTCCATCTTGCTTTAGAAGGGAAACAATCGTTCTTTATAAAGTCAGTAACATAGCCCAATAGGTCAAAATCTTCTAAGACTTTCATGATATCTGGAATAAATCCTGACATTTTCGTGCTTTTCCATTTCCATCTGATAAGTCTGCGCACAAATAACTTTCTGTGAGAAAGACAAGTGTCAGAGTTGATAATTCTACTTAGAAAATACAGTTTTCTCTTGTTGATTTCAGTTGTAATGCTATGCAGTCCCAAAAGACCTCTCGCAGCTGATCCTGATGAACCTGGAAGCAAGGATTGTGCAACTCTGCAAAACATGTTAAGGACCTTTTCCAGGTCCCTGCTTTGTTGTCCATTCAAATACCACAGCTCACACCCATAGAGCATATAAGGCAAGGCAATGCTTTTCCATAATTTTGCTGAAACTTTAGGATTCAACGCTCCAGGACGGCACCCAATTCTTGCTAACGCAGTTATGATTTCAAACCCCTTTCTTAAGGCACTTTCCACTGGTTCTGCACTGGTGGGATCAACATGCCAAATCTTTCCCAAATTTTTCCATATTTTCTTCTCTTTAAGAGGAACATCGCCAAGGAGCCAGTCTCTATTTGGTAAAATGTTCTTTATCTTTTCCCCAAATACCAGTGTGACGGTCTTTTTTATATTCAGTACAATCCGCCATTTTGTAGCATATTCATCTAAACACTTCAATAGATTTTCAAGACCATATTTAATCCTAGATAAGGCGGTTAAGTCATCAGCAAACATTGGAGATCCGTAAAACTTTCGATATAGGAAAACTCCCCAACCACTTTGTTCAAGTTCAGTAATCAAATCATTTATATAAACCAAAAATAACCAAGGGGAAAGAATTCCACCTTGCCGTGTACCTTGCAATAAGGTATAACTCCGAGAATAGAAACCATTAATGTAAACCACCCCCTTCATGTCCATGTACCAATTTCTGATTAGACGCCAACATTTTCCCTGTAGTTTTGCATGATGGTAAAGTTTATACAGCATTGCGTCAATCCACATACGGTCAAACGCCTTACTGATGTCTACAAAGCACGCATAAACCTGATCTCCCTCTTCACAGCAGTTTTTTATTGTTTCGTCTATCATGAATGCAGTAGTCAGAGCATCTTGTTGCTTTTGATAAGCTCCTTGAAGGCAGTGAATAACTGATTTAGGTCGTTTAGATATTCTGTTTAGGATTATTCTTTGCAGAATCTTGTCAAGGACTGGTAGAAGACTTATACCGCGGCTATCATCAAAGCTTCGGGATTGTTTATTACCACCTTTTGGTATTGGTACCTTGATTGCTAATTTAAAACTAGCTGGAATGTACTCTAGTATTACAATGGCATTGAACAACAGCTCGAGATGTTTTAGCAGAATCTCACCTCCCATTTTGACATGCTCATAGCATATCCCATCTAAACCAGACGCTTTGCCGTTTGGTAGGCTGGTCACCACTTGTTTTAATTCGACCATCGAGATTTTCGAGTCGAGGATGTCTTCATCATGATTTTGTCTAGTAACGATGGATTCCACTTTACGTTTTACGTCATCAGATTGTTCATGTCGTTTGGGCTTGTGAAGGTCTTCAAAATAATTTGCCCACTTTTCAGCAATACATTGCGGATCATCTAGTATTTCCCCATTCACTTCGAGAATCAATGGTTCTTTCTTTCCTCGCTTTCGTGAATTTACCATCCTCCAAAATGAATCGTAATTCTGTTCAGCTTCTCTTGCCATGTCTTCGTACTCTTTGCATCATGCGCTGCTACGCAATTCCTCTGTTCTTTCCGGAACATACGTTTGGCATCTTTATAATCCAAGTGAGTGAGTGAGTGAGTGAGTGAGTGAGTGAGTGAGTGAGTGAGTGAGTGAGTGAGTGAGTGAGCGAGCGAGCGAGCGAGCGAGTGAGTGAGTGAGTGAGTGAGTGAGTGAGTGAGTGAGTGAGTGAGTGAGTGAGTGAGTGAGTGAGTGAGTGAGTGAGTGAGTGAGTGAGTGAGTGAGTGAGTGAGTGAGTGAGTGAGTGAGTGAGTGAGTGAGTGAGTGAGTGAGTGAGTGAGTGAGCGAGCTAGTGAGCTAGTGAGTGAGTGAGTGAGTGAGTGAGCTAGTGAGTGAGTGAGTGAGTGAGTGAGTGAGTGAGTGAGTGAGTGAGTGAGTGAGTGAGTGAGTGAGTGAGTGAGTGAGTGAGTGAGTGAGTGAGTGAGTGAGTGAGTGAGTGAGTGCCTCCAAATATGAAGAGTGAGTACAAAAGTCGGTCAGTCGATTAAAAAAAAGTACTTCACTTAATAAAATCTATATACATGGCAATAGAGTGAGTGAGTGAGTCGCCTACGCACATCCAAAGTGGCTGTATTTTTGGAGTATTGGAACTTGATTTGCCAGTAAGGTTGTTGTTGTTGATGCTCGCCGTAAAGTAAGTTGAAAATGTGGCTAATGTGTTTAGAGTATGAAATGTCTGTCTGCTTCACCGTGTCTGTCTGTCTGTCTGTCTGTCTGTCTGTCTGTCTGGATCTGTCTGTCTGTCTGTCTGTCTGTCTGTCTGTCTGTCTGTCTGTCTGTCTGTCTGTCTGTCTGTCTGTCTGTCTGTCTGTAGTCTGTCTGTCTGTCTGAATGTGAATATTTCAGTTCTGATTTCTTGTTTATTTTGTCGACCCAATCGTTTTGATCTTTACCATAAACTGCGCTCTTTACAATATCCTTCCATCTACGCTTAGAAGGAAAATTGAGTGAGTGAGTGAGTGAGTGAGTGAGTGAGTGAGTGAGTGAGTGAGTGAGTGAGTGAGTGAGTGAGTGAGTGAGTGAGTGAGTGAGTGAGTGAGTGAGTGAGTGAGTGAGTGAGTGAGTGAGTGAGTGAGTGAGTGAGTGAGTGAGTGAGTGAGTGAGTGAGTGAGTCGGTCAGTCGATTAGTAGTACTTCACTTAATAAAATCTTTTCAATAGTTTCTACCAGTTGTTCAAATCTTGACATCATAAGAAACGCTGTCTGGGTGGTTATCATCGCCTACGCCATCCAAGGCTTGGTCTGCTTTCTTGGCTGTATTTTTGGATGTATTGGAACTTGTTGCCGTTGTTGTTGTTGTGGTTGTGCTCGCCGTGTAAGTTGATATTCATCATGTGTTTAGAGTATGAAATGTCTGTCTGTCTGTCTGTCTGTCTGTCTGTCTGTCTGTCTGTCTGTCTGTCTGTCTGTCTGTCTGTCTGTCTGTCTGTCTGTCTGTCTGTCTGTCTGTCTGTCTGTCTGTCTGTCTGTCTGTCTGTCTGTCTGTCTGTCTGTCTGTCTGTCTGTCTGTCTGTCTGTCTGTCTGTCTGTCTGTCTGTCTGTCTGTCTGTCTGTCTGTCTGTCTCTGTCTGTCTGTCTGTCTGTCTGTCTGTCTGTCTGTCTGTCTGTCTGTCTGTCTGTCTGTCTGTCTGTCTGTCTGTCTGTCTGTCTGTCTGTCTGTCTGTCTGTCTGTCTGTTTGCCTGCCTGCCTGCCTGCCTGCCTGTCTGTCTGTCTGTCTGTCTGTCTGTCTGTCTGTCTGTCTGTCTGTCTGTCTGTCTGTCTGTCTGTCTGTCTGTCTGTCTGTCTGTCTGTCTGTCTGTCTGTCTGTCTGTCTGTCTGTCTGTCCAGGCATCTGTTCATATCTGCCCATCTGTCCGTCTGTCTTTGTGCTTAAGTACGTCCGTCCGTCTGGCTGTCCATACTGTCCAAATTGTCTGTCCAAATTGTCTGTCCAAATTGTCTGTCCAAATTGTCTGTCCAAATTGTCTGTCCAAATTGTCTGTCCAAATTGTCTGTCCAAATGTGTCCAAATTGTCTGTCCAAATTGTCTGTCCAAATGTGTCCAAATTGTCTGTCCAAATGTGTCCAAATTGTCTGTCCAAATTGTCTGTCCAAATGTGTCCAAATTGTCTGTCCAAATGTGACCAAATTGCCTGTCCAAATTGTCTGTCCAAATTGTCTGTCCAAATTGTCTGTCCAAATTGTCTCTCCAAATCGTCTGTCCAAATCGTCTGTCCAAATTGTCTGTCCAAATTGTCTGTCCAAATTGTCTGTCCAAATCGTCTGTCCAAATGTGTCCAGATTGTCTGTCCAAATGTGACCAAATTGTTTGTTCAAATTGTCTGTCCAAATTGTCTCTCCAAATTGTCTGTCGAAATTGTCTGTCCAAATTGTCTGTCCAAATTGTCTCTCCAAATCGTCTGTCCAAATCGTCTGTCCAAATTGTCTGTCCAAATTGTCTGTCCAAATCGTCTGTCCAAATTGTCTGTCCAAATTGTCTGTTCAAATCGTCTGTCCAAATCGTCTGTCCAAATCGTCTGTCCAAATTGTCTGTCCAAATTGTCTGTCCAAATTGTCTGTCCAAATTGTCTGTCCAAATTGTCTGTCCAAATTGTCTGTCCAAATTGTCCGTCCAAATGTGTCCAAATTGTCTGTCCAAATTGTCTGTCCAAATTATCTGTCCAAATTGTCTGTCCAAGTTGTCTGTCCAAATGTATCCAGATTGTCTGTCCAAATGTGACCAAATTGTTTGTTCAAATTGTCTGTCCAAATTGTCTGTCCAAATTGTCTGTCCAAATTGTCTGTCCAAATTGTCTGTCCAAATTGTCTGTCGAAGGCTTAGTTTAAATGTTGCACTAGAAATACATAAATGCAATAACCCCTCGCCCGCTTTTACAGCAACCCCCCTTGCGCTCTTTTTTTATTGGAGGCCTGGAAATAGCTACTCCTGTCGGAATGAAAACATAGTTTTAATTCTGGTAGAATATTTGAAATAAAAAACAAAAACTCTATTTTTTTAAAGAAAAATGCAACAAAAAACAAAGAAAAATTTAAGGATGATATTTCGTAAAATATATTGAGATGAAAAAAATTGCATGTCGCCTCCCAGGTTTCGAACTCGATCTCGTTCGCGCGCAAGCCGACGACGTTAACCACTACACTACCGAAGCAGGCGTCAAAATTTCATCAAAATATTAGGGTTATATTGTACAGTTATTTCTTTCCATGTTTACAAAGACCATTGCTTGGTATCTAAAAATATTTGCATTTTGAAAACTACTCAAACTGCCTGGCTGGTATTCATTTATGATATTTTAAATTTATTTAAACAAATATAACAAAAACAGTTTTTCATTTCGAAATCTGAATTGCTGAAAATGTTTTCACATACATGTTAATGCCAATGGGCCTTAATAAATATTTCAACAGCATTTGTACGTTTTAAAAAAATGTACCTTTTCCATTTTTTATGCTAAATTATAAACAACCGCTAAGTCATTAAGTAGTTTTACAAAAAGAAAACTATTTAAGAGAAGATAAGACGGCAGCCACAGGTAAAAAATACAACGGGCATCGGCAAGAAAAAACATGCAATGATGGATATGATACGTTTAAAACGGACTTCAAGGACACACAAAATGTCATAATATAAAACAAAATTAACAGTTATAGATGTAAACAGGGAAACTCGAACAGTTTTGCTACTAAGTGTTCGTGATTACTGAGAGCGACTGCTCTATATTTTTACCGTAGCTTAAACTTTTCGGCCTTTATCATCGTTGGTTTTCTATATCTTTTTCCCTCTTTCGAGGTTCGGTTTGACGGGTTTCCTTTAGTCAAGACGTTGATTTGTTTCTGTTCTTTTGAAATGAATGTACGTATCCCCAAAACTACTTTCTCAAGTCTTTTTGTCAAGAATATATTACTTCAAATCTTTTTTGTCAAGAACTATATTGTTTCCAGTGCCCTACAATCTTCACCGCGCGTGGTCCCTCCACACACACACACATATATATATATATATATATATATATATATATATATATATATATATATATATATATACAAATATTCAGATCGCTCAAACTGATTCGCATTTGAACACGCGTGTAAAGTGGACTCCACGCATGTCGAGATTAGCACCCTCACCGGGCTCCGGGCCTTCGGCCCTACGCCCGGCTCGGGGAAAAAGCGAATACATGTTTTTCGACACGGATGTCAGGTTATCCAACTTAGGAAAAGTTATCGCGATTACGATAGGCGATAAATCAATTCAAGGAGTCCAGACCACAAAATACCTCGGACTTTATTTAAATGAAAATCTTAAAGTGGTCGATGAAAATATTATTGGCAATGTTTTTGCATAATCCCAAAGATGTTTTGGTAGTTGGTAATCGTGCGAAGTTCCATTTCAAGATTTGTTGAAGAAATAAAAGGTGATATTTTACGTGTGAAGTTTGTATTTTGGAGCACCACCATTAAAGTGGAGGAGCCTGAGAAGAATGAGTCTTGCTCTGCTATCTGAGTTCTAGTGGCTCAATGGTTAGAGCGTCTGGCTAGCATTCAGAAGGTTGCGGGTTCGAGTCCCGCTTAGAGCTCAGAGTTTTTCTGAGTATTACTAAACAACTGACAATAATCACTAACATCAAGCTGCAATTTCTGAAACTATTATTATTATTATCATTATTATTATTATTATTATTATTTTTCATGATGTCTTACACTGCTAAAGTCAACCGAAAAATTTCGGCTGACTCGAGCGGGATTTGAACTCGCACCTTCGGGATTCCGGTCCGCCGCTCTACCTGTTGAGCTATCGAGCCGCACAGGGATTGGAGGCAAGTTCTATCCAACTTAAGTGCACGAGATATTCTCGCGACAACTTAACGCTTATCCGTGAGGACGTGCAGTGTTTCAATTCTATTACAGAATCATCCTCAGAAACATGAGAAAATTTTTCATGATGTCTTACACTGCTAAAGTCAACCGAAAAATTTCGGCTGACTCGAGCGGGATTTGAACTCGCACCTTCGGGATTCCGGTCCGCCGCTCTACCTGTTGAGCTATTGAGCCGCACAGGGATTGGAGGCAAGTTCTATCCAACTTAAGTGCACGAGATATTCTCGCGACAACTTAACGCTTATCCGTGAGGACGTGCAGTGTTTCAATTCTATTACAGAATCATCCTCAGAAACATGAGAAAATTTTTCATGATGTCTTACACTGCTAAAGTCAACCGAAAAATTTTGGCTGACTCGAGCGGGATTTGAACTCGCACCTTCGGGATTCCAGTCCGCCGCTCTACCTGTTGAGCTATCGAGCCGCACAGGGATTGGAGGCAAGTTCTATCCAACTTAAGTGCACGAGATATTCTCGCGACAATTTCCGGCGGACCGGAATCCCGAAGGTGCGAGTTCAAATCCCGCTCGAGTCAGCCAAAATTTTTCGGTTGACTTTAGCAGTGTAAGACATCATGAAAAATTTTCTCATGTTTCTGAGGATGATTTCTGTAATAGAATTGAAACACTGCACGTCCTCACGGATAAGCGTTAAGTTGTCGCGAGAATATCTCGTGCACTTAAGTTGGATAGAACTTGCCTCCAATCCCTGTGCGGCTCGATAGCTCAACAGGTAGAGCGGCGGACCGGAATCCCGAAGGTGCGAGTTCAAATCCCGCTCGAGTCAGCCGAAATTTTTCGGTTGACTTTAGCAGTGTAAGACATCATGAAAAAATTTTCTCATGTTTCTGAGGATGATTTTGTAATTATTATTATTGTTATTAGTATTAGTATTAGTATTAGTATTAGTATTAGTATTAGTATTATTATTATTATTATTATTATTATTATTATTATTATTATTATTATTATTATTATTATTATTATTATTATCATTATAATTATTAATAATTGTCAGTTGTTTGCTGTACAAGCTGTGTTAGTTAGTAATACTCAGGACTGGGCACAGTCTAAGGTATAATTACCTTAAAATGACCTTGCTCTGCTATCTGAGTTCTAGTGGCTCAATGGTTAGAGCGTCTGGCTAGCATTCAGAAGGTTGCGGGTTCGAGTCCCGCTTAGAGCTCAGAGTATTTCTGAGTATTACCAACTAACACAGCTTGTACAACAAACAACTGACAATAATCACTAACATCAAGCTGCAATTTCTGAAACTATTATTACTATTATTATTATTATTATTATTATTATTATTATTATTATTATTATTACTACTATTACTATTATTCTTATCATTATTATTATTAATAATTGTCAGTTGTTTGCTGTACAAGCTGTGTTAGTTAGTAATACTCAGGACTGGGCACAATCTAAGGTATAATTACTTTAAAATAACCTTGCTCTGCTATCCGAGTTCTAGTGGCTCAATGGTTAGAGCGTCTGGCTAGCATTCAGAAGGTTGCGGGTTCGAGTCCCGCTTAGAGCTCACAGTATTTCTGAGTATTACTAACTAACACAGCTTGTACAGCAAACAACTGACAATTATCACTAACATCAAGCTGCAATTTCTGAAACTATTATTATTATTATTATTATTATTATTATTATTATTGTTATTACTATTATTATTATTATTATTATTATTAATTTATTATTATTATTATTATTATTATTATTATTATTATTATTATTATTATTATTATTAATATTATTGTCATCAGTATTATTATTATTATTATTATCATCATTATTATTAATAATTGTCAGTTGTTTGCTGTACAAGCTGCGTTAGTTAGTAATACTCAGGACTGGGCACAGTCTGAAGTATCAGTCTGAAGTATAATTACCTTAAATAACCTTGCTCTGCTATCTGAGTTCTAGTGGCTCAAATATTTGGCTCTGGGTACGAGATTGGTGGCTCAATACCAATGGTTAAAGCGTCTGGCTAGCATTCAGAAGGTTGTGGGTTCGAGTCCCGCTTAGAGCTCAGAGTTTTTCTGAGTATTACTAACTAACACAGCTTGTACAGCAAACAACTGACAATTATTACGAACATCAAGCTGCAATTTCTGAAACTAACTAATGACCTATTTGTTGACAACAACGATCTTTTGTTTTTGTTAAGGCTATAACGCCATAAGTTTTTCTTACAGAATCGTGGTGCCAAACAACTTCCTATTTTGAATTCTGTTTTGAATTGGTCAACTTGAGGAATATATAGTGTGTATCAAAAAAAACAACTGAACCCTTAGAAAACAACCTATTGTAGTGGTTTGAAAGCCCTAAAAGCGCTGCGTTATAAATTAATCAGCACATAAGTTAAACAGGAAGAGAAAAAGCTTTTAAATACTTTCACCATGCATACACTTCAAATTATCTTAATTTCCCAGGTGTATAAGACCGTGTATTTTACGCATCTGTGGGTTCAGCGAAGTGCTTAGGGCTTTCAAACTACTACAATAGGTTAATAAAAGTAGCGTGCTGCGTAGGCAGTGTAGAAACAACAATCGAAATATAGCAAGGTTAGATATACTGCCGAAACAGAGAACGTAGGAGTCGTAAGCACGTAAGAACGTAAGCTCATTGTTTGTTTACACTCTTCACGTTTCTCTCTGACGAAGGGCCTTCGCTCGAAACGTGAGACTCCTACGTTCTCTGTTTCGGCAGTATATCTAACCTTGCTATACTACAATAGCGTGTTCTAAGAATTTTGGGTGAAGGAAAATTCGAGTGTAGAATATATACATTATAAGACCAAACCGGGACCAGTTGCGAAAAACGCAACTACACAGGCCTTCCAGCAGGAATTGAACCCACGACCTTGCGATTCTAGTGCAATGCTCTGACCACTGGGCCACGGAGAGCGTTGCCGAGAGCTTGATCGCGAGTTCTGTATATATAATAAGGTGGTAATGCCAGGAGAGAATTGGGTATATTATAAGTAATATTGGGCATTTCACTCGATTACATAGTGTGTTCTAAGGATTTTGGGTGAAGGAAAATTCGAGTGTAGAATATATATATATTATAAGACCAAACCGGGACCAGTTGCGAAAAATGCAACTACACAGGCCTTCCGGCAGGAATTGAACCCACGACCTTGCGATTCTAGTGCAATGCTCTGACCACTGAGCCACGGAGGGCGTTGCCGAGAGCTTGATCGCGAGTTTTGTATATATAATAAGGTGGTAATGCCAGGAGAGAATTGGGTATATTATAAGTAATATTGGGCATTTCACTCGATTACATAGCGTGTTCTAAGGATTTTGGGTGAAGGAAAATTCGAGTGTAGAATATATATATATTATAAGACCAAACCGGGACCAGTTGCGAAAAATGCAACTACACAGGCCTTCCGGCAGGAATTGAACTCACGACCTTGCGATTCTAGTGCAATGCTCTGACCACTGAGCCACGGAGCGCGTTGCCGAGAGCTTGATCGCGAGTTCTGTATATATAATAAGGTGGTAATGCCAGGAGAGAATTGGGTATATTATAAGTAATATTGGGCATTTCACTCGATTACATAGCGTGTTCTAAGGATTTCGGGTGAAGGAATATATAATATACTACAATAGGTTGTTTTATAAGGGTTCAGGGTTTTTTGATACACACTGTATTGCAGCAATATTTTAGGAACGCTTCTATTGCCATGCATAACAGCAATGGCAACAAATAATAAAATAAAATTTGACGAAAATAATAATTGACAAATATTTTTGCAATATAAGATATATGTCTGTCTGTATATCTGTCCCTCTGTCCGTTCATTTGTTTGTCTGTTGTAGTGTGTGCTTTGTTACACTTGCAGAAAATTTTCAGGAGGTCCTTGGTAGTCCCAGAAAAAACAAACAAAATACTTTTGTAACTAACATATATATGTACAACTTATCATGTCACTTTTACAACATCGCATATGCAGACGCTACCACTTAAGCTCGGGTCACACGTGCGATTTTTTTCTCGCGCCAGCAACGGGTCAAATTCCATTGCGCTGCCGGCGCGAGCGAAGTGGCTACACGTGCATCTCCGCTTTTTTAGCTACTGGTTCATCTTCTTCATTATTTTTCTCAAGCTGCCGTTTGACTTCACGTTGCATAGATGTTCTTAAACTATGAAATTTCCTCCCGAGAACTTCGATCGTAAATCTGTACCCAAGTCGGCTCACAAGCTCTTCTTTCGATTCACTTTGTTTTTTTCAACATGGCTTCTATACTGCGGATGAGAGGCGCTCCACAGAATAAGATTATCGCAATAAAACTCTATTAATAATTTCACGTCGTCTGCTGTTATTTTCTCCGAGTTTTATTGAACTACGTCGACCTGAGGTTGATAGGCTTCCAAATACACGTCCATGTTTATATGTTTAAGGAATCGAAACAGAAAAAAACGAGCCTGCACAACAACACACTGGCCATGCAAAAGCGAATTTCATTGGCTGGCTTAAAATAATCATTGCGTTTCCTGCTGAAACAATGCCTGTGCAATTTGATATTTTCGGAAATCGTTGCCGAAAGTTAAAACATTTTAACTTTCGGCAACGATAGCCGAACGCATCGGGTTACAATTGCGTTGCCGCGCCGGATATGCAACACGTGCGATTTCATCTCCCGCGCCGGCGCGAGAAAAAAATCGCACGTGTGACCCGAGTTTTAGGAGCACATATGACTATCAATTTGTAACCTTAGCTCTCCATATGAGCCTCAGTGGCTCACTGGTTAGAGAGTCTAATCGGTCATTAGAAGGTTACAGGTTCGAATCCTGTCTGGGGTCTCAGAAATCTGTCCTAAGTAATTGAGCTTGACGAACGTCCACCGAAGGTCTGTTACACAGAATACAGATTTTAATTACTTCTTCCACAAGGGGCTTTTCAAGAGCAATTTACATTACTATATTTCAAGTGGCAGCGTCGAAGGCATATTAAAGGCGCTCGAAGCAGCCGCCCTACGACACATTTATGACACACATGTTAGACCACGAATCACAGACCTAGGTGTTGATTTTATGGAGGGAGGAAAACCAGAGAACCCGGCGAAAAACTCTCGAAGCACAGGAGAGACAAACTAAACTCTACTCACATGAGTGTTCCAAGCTCGAGAACAGGGTTATTCCCAGACGGTCACCCATCCAAGTACTAACCCCGTCGAACCGGGCTTAATTATTGGCATGGGCTTAACCAGAGGTCCGTCCACCCGTCTTTTGGACGGGCATTTCTATAAGTGGACGGGTAAAGATTTATTAAAACAAAACTCCAATATTTCGTTTTTAGTTCTTTAATACAACCGTACAAGCTTTAGTTCTGCTATGACATTCAACAGTCATTGAACAAGACCACACGATCCTACGTTTTTGGAAATATTTAGTATTTTAGGACTAAATTTGGCTTAATCTGCAGAGGGCGGATGTCAAGCGTAACCCTAACAACATGACATCACGTATGTGGCATTCTACAACCGCTGACACAAATGCAAGTGTTTTCAGTACAAAGAAAACGATAGATTTTACTGCTGTTTGCTCTCCACTTTAGAGTACTTTTGTTTTCCAATGCTCAGAATCACATTTTCAAAAGACCTGACGTAAACATTTTTCGGGTCGGGGGGGGGGGGGGGGGGGGGGCATGCCCTCAGACCCCCTAGTAGTGCGGGCACTTTGGACGGGTACATTACTAATCCTGAGAGGCAGCGCCCTAACAGCACACGCCATCCGTATTACACCAAGTTCGCAAACGTACCACATGCACTCCATGTATACAACGTATCATAAAATACTTTTCCCATTGATAATTTTAGGCACCAGCTGCGGTTGTTTCAAATCCCCTTGCACAACCCAACACTATTGTCGTTTATACTACAAATCAGCCAACGAATCAAGGTCAACCCATAGCTTATGTTCAAGGTCAGCCGACGGCCTATGGTCAAGCTGTTCAACTCGGAACAACGCAAGATCAACCGACGACCTTTGGTCAAGCTGTTCACCTCGGAACAACGCAAGGTCAACCGACGCCCTATGGCCAAGCTATTCACCTCGGAACAACTCAAGGTCAACCATCGCCCTATGGTCAAGCTGTTCACCTCGGAACAACGCAAGGTCAACCGACGCCCCATGGTCAAGCTGTTCACCTCGGAACAACGCAAGGTCAACCGACGCCCTATGGTCAAGCTGTTCACCTTGGAACAACGCAAGGTCAGCCGACGCCCTACGGTCAAGCTGTTCACCTCGGAACAACTCAACAACAGCAACAACAATATCCCAACAGCCAAGTCAACCCAGCAGTGGAATCTGTTGAATAGAATTGAAAAGCCAATGCAAACCATAAATACATGTACAGTGAAGAGTATAGGTACTACCATTTGCGTTCAAGCGTTTAGCGAATAACTACATGTAGCTGTTTTCGAGTTTGGAAACAAACGTTGTCCGATGACAACTATACATGTACGTTTGAAAGATCAAATCAAGAACGAATAGGGGGTGTAACTTCCCATTATCAATACTTGTCATCGTTCTTTTCACACGGCAGCGTTTGCTTGGCATAACTTGTCTTTGGCTTAATAGCCGAATTTCAGGGTATTGCGCGCCCATCGTTTTGCAAAGGAATTGGCGGGCTCTTGGCTAGAGATGAGCCGATTACGAAAATTGCCGATTACTGAAGCCGATTATTTGGTGGCCGATTAATACAAATAATCGGCCGATTAATCGGCATGTGCCGATTAGTGCTACGTTCTTGGTTACCACTCCCTGCGCAGTTTTGCAATGTTGTCGGGATTGCTAAATTGCAACAAGATTTGTGAAATATAACAGAAATGTTTCGTGATGATTAGTTTTGCCTGTTTTGAGAATCAATTTGGTTTTGTTTGTCCGACTTTCAGTTTTATAAATCGGTATCCGCTACGCTATTAGTATTTGGCAAATTGTGATGTAAAAACAAGATATCCACTTTATGTGGTGCTAGCCTGTTTCGTTTGTCTGTGGAAATGTTCCCTGCCTCGATAAACGCACGCTCTGAATAAACACTTGAATTGGGAGGCTCAGATACTTCAGCACAACTTTAAACAAGTTGGGATAAATAATTTTCTTTGCCGTTGCCTAGCGGAAGGGTGAGAAAGGCGTCGATCTCTTCTTCAACTTTGTGGCTGGCGTTGGAAGTGCTGTCGCTTGACCCAACAATCTCGTCGAAGCAAGACCATAGGTCTTGATGAGGTTCAGTGCTGCAGCTCTTTTCCTGGGTTGAGATGTTCTCGGTCGTGTCTACCTCAACCGGTGAAGATCCTTTGCCATCTCGTGTTGGTTTTAAAATTTAAACTTTTAAAAGCGTTTCACAAATCTTTTGACAGACTAGAGTTCCGAAGTTCCGGTTCATTGTTTCCGAAGTTGGCGACAAACATTGCAACTTTGTTTTGATGCTCGCTATTTGATCGGCCTCTATACGTAACGAATTTGCGGAGTTCGTAAACTTTGTGGCAAACGTCTGACTGCGGAACTCTTCCGTCAAGAGTTATGTGAAACGCTCTGTAATCATTGTGAAATAAGGACTATTGTGTTTGGGCTTTTGCAGTTACGGACTTATGGTGTGTGTGTGTGTGTGTGTGTGTGTGTGTGTGTGTGTGTGTGTGTGTGTGTGTGTGTGTGTGTGTTTGCATCGTTCATGTAAAGCTTTGAGACATGCACCGATTATGTTGCCGATTATTCAAAATAATCGGCCGATTACCGATTATTTTAAATTGGCCGATTAATCGGCTTTGCCGATTAGTTTCCGATTAATCGGCTCATCTCTACTCTTGGCGCGCTCTCCACAAAGTAAGCAATGGCAAACAGACTTGCTAGTGAACCAACAACAGCAGAATAACAGTGCTAAACATCCAGAAACTGCATCTATACTTTGTTTATCTTCAACAGTATGTTTACTTTGAGTGGAGCTTGCCAGTTTTTTTGAAAAATGATGCGCGCGCAACACCCTGAAACTCGCCTATAGGCGAGTTTCAGGGTGCTGCGCGCGCATGATCTTTCAAAAAAACCTGGCAAGGTCCACTCAAAGTAAACAATACTGTTTAAAATTGACAAAGTATAGATACAGTTTCTGGATGTTTAACACTGTTATGCTGCTGTTGTTGGTTCACTAGCAAATCTGTTTCCCATTACTTACTTTGTGGAGAGTCCGTCAAGAGCCCGCCAATTCCTTTGCAAAATGATGCGCGCGCAATACCCTGAAACTCGCCAATTGTGAGAATTGGAATGACCAGCGAATGCAGATCGTCTGATAAGGGTAGTTCATTTCGATATGACCTGCCCAACGCATTTATTTTGTATTCCGTGTTTGCTGTGGCCCGTGAGAAGATATCACGGCAACGTTGAAACTTGAAACGGAAGCAATAACAACGGAAAGTTACACCCCCTATTTGTTATTGATTTGATCTGTCAAACATAGTTGTCATTGGACAACGTTTGTTTCAAAACTCGAAAACAACTAGTTATTCACTAAACGCTAAACGCGTGAACGCAAATGTTAGTAAAGCTTAGAAAAAATAAAAATGTTTCCAATGTGAACTGTTTAACAAACAGTTTAGTTAACTGTTGCCGTATCTAACAGTATTATACTGTTTCTAATCTTAATTAGAATTATTTGTAAATTAACTGTTGTATTAATTAAGTACTTAATCAATGCCAATGGCTACTGTTTTGATCTATAATCCTTTGTAGTCTGTATTTCTTAAGAAGAAGGGCTGTGCCCTAGAAACGTATTTGTGTTGGAATAAAAGTCACATATTGTTGGGTTTTTGACGTTTTATATTTTTGACTTTCATGTGAGCTGGCTCTTGATATATTAAAGACTTATTAACGGAGTGCGAGGTCTGTACGGGAAAGTATTTGCCTGAGGTTTTCGTACAGACCGGGCGACGAAGGAGCGAGGTTTGTGCGGTAAAACCGAGGGCAAATACTTTCCAGTACAGACCGAGCAAACGAGGTTAATAAGAAATTTATTATATGGCTATTGGTTCATTTTATTTTTAAGCTTCGAGCGTTGTTTTCGTCTTCGGAGTATGCTGTTTACCTTACCTGTTGACTTTTTCGTATCGCTTCTTGGTCTTCTTATTTACACCAGTTCGGCTTTTATTTGTCGTGTTTTTAGATAAACAGCTTTAAAGAAAACCAGCAGTGACGTTCCAACACATTTTATTGTTCAGAATATATCAATAAAGATACCTGTTTCTCTTTTATTTGTTTTCAAATCAACTCAGAAATGTTCCCGCCAAAACTTACAGGGCCGAGAAAAAAGCGTATTGACCGGTCGGTCAATATCGTAAAATCCCGACCTCTCAGGAACCAATCAGCGTGCGTCGTTTTGCGTACGGACCGGAAATCAAACCCAGCCATATAATAAATATATATATATATACCCCGGCAGGGTCATTCCCTACGGCTTTAAATCTCCCTTCGACCTCTTGCATTTTAATTTACTGACCATTCACCGTCATTTCTCTGACTCCATCTCGGCGGCTTCTTCGAATCACTCTAGTCGTTTGATGGGTATGACCATTCAATCGATGTCCATCTACATACGGCAAACTGATGACAATACTTCGCATTGTAAAACTTTTCTTTCTCAGGTTTGTCCACTAATGTTGGTCACTGATGTTATCATTAAAATTCGCTTCTTAAATTCTAAACTTTATTCGTTTCTTAAAGACGCTAAAGCGTCCGAATTGTATACATTATTAGTTCTGTCAACGAAGACAATCTAGTTTTTACCATTCCGTCTGATTTACCCTTGTCCGACCCCGAGAGATCTGTTCTTGCGAATTAGTGTCTCAAGTTCGTTCCCAACTCCGGGCCCATTGATTTGTTTTCAGTCAAAGACACTGAAGCTTTTTTCCGCCGTTTACGCCTAAAAGCCCAGTTTCATAATCAGTCCTCCACCTTTAATAAGGATGTCTTTGAGGAAATCAACCCTAAAAAGTCTTCTAGGTCTCCACCTCAAGACCAATTTTCGTCTCTTGATCTTTTTGTTCGACAGTGCCGCCATGAAATGGACAGATTATAAACCAATCACGCCCCAAAAGGGCTTCTACCATTAACAATCTTATTCAAGTCGGCGAATTGCCTGCCTCTGTCTCCAACCTGATAATCACCACTCCTAAAAAACCAGTTATCCATTTTTTACCTAAAATTCATAAACCTAACAATCCTGTGGTAGGCCGATTGTCGCTGCTTGCAGCTGTCCTACTGAACTCATTTCCAGCTTTTTAGACAATGTTATGTCACCTTTGGTAAAGAAGTTGCCTTCTTGTATCAAATATACAAAACATGCTCTACAAATTTTCGACCAAATACATTTCAGCGGCTCCAGTAAATTCATTTTCACTATGGATGTTAAGTTTCTCTACACCGTCATTCCTCACCACGACGTATGGTCTCGAAGCTTTGAAGTTTTTCTTTAATGAACGCACCGTTTTGAAACCATCCACCACTACATTACTTCGCTTGGCAGAACTTGTAGTCACCCTCAACAATTTTTCATTTGATGGTGAATATTACCAACAAATTAGTGGAGAACCAATGGGTACCAAAAATGGCCCCTAGCTACGGAAGCGTATTTGTTGGTTATGTTGAAAAACAAATATTTGAACAATACACTGGATGATTGTTTATATAGGAACAGCATCGTGCTCACGTGTGAATTTAGAGAGATTTATTAATTATGTTAACGATTTCCACCCACTCAAATTCACATGGGAAATCAGTGAAACCTGTGCGTCATTCCTGGATATCTTGGTATCCATTAGTGATAATGCTCATGACTTATGTCTCTTACAAGCCGACCGATTCACATAGTTATCTTTTATTTTCATCCTCTCGTCTCAAACACACTAAACAATCCAATCCATACTCTCAATTTCTGCGACTTCGCCGCCTATGCAGCGATGACAAAGATTTTGAGACCAAATGTTTGGAAATGAGATCCTTTTTTGCCCAGCGTGGCTGTTAGTCACCGCTATCAGTATCAACAAAGCATCTAGTATTCCCCGTCCTGACACTTTAAAACAACCTTTAGAAAGAGTTTATGATACTAAAATACCATTAGTTCTCACATTTCATCCTTTCAACTACAAAGTTAACTAGTTAAGGGTATGATTAGGCACAATTTCCATATCCTAAAGAATGATCCTGAAACGTCAGCTATTTTCATCGATAAGCCTTTAATCTCCTTTCGGCGTAATAAAAATATTCGTGATGGTTTAGTGCGTACTGCCCTTAGAAAAAATCTACTGGCACAGGCGGGTACCTTTTCTTGCTCCCGTACCCGTTGTTACACGTGTTCTTTTCTTAACTCCGCATAGGTCCCACATGTATTTTGGGACCTAAATCTAATTTTGTTATTCAGCATAATTTTACTTGTACCTCTTCCAACATCATTTACTGTATTTCTTGCAATAAATGTTGCATGCTTTACATGGGTGAAACTGGCAGACGTTTATCTGACAGGTTTGCTGAACATCTTCGTTCCGTGAGGAACAATGTTGACAAACCTGTTGCCCGACATTTTCGTAGTGTCAACCATTGTATTTCGGACATGAAAGTTTGTACCATCTCCCCCATTTCTGGTAGTATATAATGACAGCCGCAAGAGACAAGAAATGCTTTTCATTTTCAAAATTGGAACCATTCATTGTCACGGACTCGAACGTTTTTCTTTTATTTAACACTTCTCAAGATGCTGTTTTTGTTTAGCAAGGGCGGACATAAACAGTGTTTTCACTTCATTAATTTATCTATTTTTTACTCACTCATCCTTTTTACACGCCCCTTTTTTTTCGCTCATCGACGGCAGGAATATCAAATGTCTTTCGCATCTCATTATTGATTTGTTATTGTTATTTTGCTTTGATTGGCTAATTTTTTCGCATCTCATTATTAATTTTATCTAATTGGCTTATTTTTGGTCACATGATTATCCTTCTTCTATAAGCTCGTTGTTTGTTTACACTATTTACGTTTCTCTCTGATGAAGGGCCTTCGCTCGAAATGTTAAACTCCTACATTCTCTGTTTCGACAGTTTATCTAACCTTACTATATTTCGATTATATATATATATATATATATATATATATAACAATTATACGATGAGCTCGAGTCGTATATGAGCTCATAGATGCTCCCACATGCTCATTTGTATATATATATATATATATATATATATATATATATATATATATATATATATATATACACACACACACACACACACACAATAAGTGGGTTTACCTCAAATCTTGATGGTCGCTACTGTCAGTTTCACACTGGGTGATTTTCAGGTGAGTCACTTATTGTATTTTCACTCTATCTTTATGGTATTGAGCACTTTGCGACATTTTGCAAACAACACTTTGTTTGTTTGAATATATATATATATATATATATATTTAACAATTATTCACCGAAGTGGAGGTGAATAGTGCTGGACATCCACACTACTGTATTCACCAACACTGAGGTGAATAATTGTTTTAGCATATATATGCCTCATAAATGAAATAACAAGTTTAACATTCTTATATTTTTCAGTATTTTATACAAGACACGGCCACTAGCAACTTGGGCACTATATAACAGCACTTGGCGTACTCGATATTTGTCGACAAAACAGTTTTCACAACTTTTGAATATATTAATGGCTAGAAAATTGTAAAGAAACATACCTGTGGACACACTTCTACTTAATTTTGTTGACTTTTCTCGTTATTCTACTACATCACCCTTGTTTATCAACAAAATCTCCCACCTCGGTAAACAAAGCAAAACTGGCCACCATCTTGTTTTGCCCACAGGTTGAATAGTGCAGGATATCCCGAGCTAGAGGAACCAATCAGATTGCATGAAAAGCACTATTCACCTGTGAGGTATATGCTAAATATATATAATTATATATATATATATATATATATATATATATATATATATATATATATATATATATATATATATATATATATATATATATATATATATATATATATATATATATATATATATATATATATATATATATATATATATATATATATATATATATATATATATATACAGGGTTCGAAATAGCAGCCGGCTGCTGGTGATAGCCAGCAGTTTTAGGACCTTGCCGGCAATTTCTAATTTCAAAATATAACTAAACTTTGGGTTATCGGTGAAATTGCTTTTGCCAGGATCAGAATTATGGTAATTTGTTTTGATTTCTCTGTATATGATCGAAAAGAAACCAGTATTTGGTTTACAATACATTATTTGGGCCTATACTTTGCTGCTTGGAAACAGCCAGCAAAAAATTTTGATCTACAAAAAACAGCCGACAAAATTAGGCATATTTTCTGAACGTTATTTCGAACCCTGATATATATATATATATATATATATATATATATATATATATATATGTTAGAGAGTGCTCAATACCATATAGATAGAGCAAAATATAAAGCATGAAGTATAGTTACCTTAAAGTCTTCGCTACCAGAGGTTTCACCCTAAATGGGATCATCAGGCGACTGATGATCCCATTTAGGTGAAACCTCTGGTAGCGAAGACTTTAAGGTAACTATACTTCATGCTTTATATATATATATATTAGTGTTTCAGAATTTGTTTCAAAGCTGGGAAAGATTCACCTGTACCGCTAAACAGTTGGACCATTTGGCCAAAAATCTCCAAATAGTTTGTTTCCCGGGGGGGAGGAGGAATGAATGCAGAAATAATTGACTTAATATACATTTATTAAACACGTAAAATATTAAATACACAATTTCAAAATCAAAATGTGCACTATATTAGACATTTAGAATCCCCAATGATTCAGGTATTTATACTTTATATTTTTTGCTCTTCATGCCCAAAAATCTCCACAAAAACAACCAAACCGTACACAATGTTACTTATAATATACCCAATTCTCTCCTGGCTTTACCACCTTATTACATATACAGAACTCGCGATCAAGCTCTCGGCAACGCCCTCCGTGGCTCAGTCCTCAGTGGTCAGAGCATTGCACTAGAATCGCAAGGTCGTGGGTTCAATTCCTGCCGGAAGGCCTGTGTAGTTGCATTTTTCGCAACTGGTCCCGGTTTAGTCTTAAAATGTATATATTCTGCACTCGAATTTTCCTTCACCAAATATTCTTAGAACATACGCTGGTTGAAATTCGTAAAAATATGAAAAACTAATCACCCAATTCAAACAAAAATTGCTTTAACTTACCTAGGGATTCTCAAAGTACATTTTTTCCAACCTTTAATGAGTTTATCTGCCGTTTTTAGAGCTCCATAGGGCCTCAAAGTTGCGCAAAGACCAAGAACACGTGGCGATTAGTCGGCCATCTTGCTTTCTGCTCCGATTGAGTGCGGGACCTGGGGGTACATTTTCATAAGTTCCTAATAGCCCCAAAAGAACAAGCGGTGCCAAACGTTTGCGCATGCGTGAATTCGTTGAGTAAACATTGCAAGAGAAGTGGGAACTAGCCGTGGCGGCAACCAGACAACGAAGACTAAGTATTGTGTTTTAAAAAAAGGGTAAAGAAAATTATGAAGGGGTAAATTCAGAATATGTTACAATATGTTACAAAGCCACGCACAAATTACCTACCTTAACTTTTTGGTAGTATGCTTATAATTTTAACTTTTGTGTTGGACTCATTTTGACAGGTTTCTTTGAACTGACGCCGAAACTTGATTTATTTGTTTTTAAACGTTCAACGTTTTCGTGTGAAACGTGCAACTTTCAAACGTAAACAAACATGAAAAAAATCGCTCGCCTAACGGTGGCTTGCAAATAGCAGTATATATAGAGCTCACTGGTCAGACTGGACTCGTGAGCTTGTCCATTGTCGATTTGCACCAATCACAGACGTTCCTGCACATTTTCAGCTGGCATATATTATCGCGATTATTGCATCAAAGATCGTTTTCACTCACGTGATCAGTCCCGGTTGGGGTGATGAAACAATACACGAAATATTTGAATAAGGATATAGTTACATTCCCATAGGATAAAGATTGTACACCAATATGGCCGCCATTTCAGTCATTGTTTCTGTACTACTTTTATATTACTCCATGATTATATTACTCCATGATTTACTCTGATGAAGAACTTTGGTTTGAAACGTCAGTATTTCATTATCAAAACTATTCTCGACCGTTTACCATCTTTTCACTTTGCTCTATCAAAAACACTGCCTTCCGCAGGGCCTACACAACACTCTACTTTTATATTACTCCATGATTTACTCTGATGAAGAACTGTTTGACTTGAAACGTCAGTATTTCGTTATCAAAAACTATTCAATTTTTTCTAGACAGTTTACCATATCTTTTCACTTTGCTTTAACACCAAAACACTGCCTACACAGCACTCTACTTTTATATTACTCCATGATTTACTCTGATGAAGCACCGAGGGAACTGATTTCAACCCTTGTAACGCGTAGAATGGAATTTTCAGCTCGGACAACCGGGCTGAAATCGAGTGGCGGAGCCAGGGTCTTGTGTTGTTTTTGTTGGGTCGTTTGTTGTTGTTTTTATGGGGGGTGGGGGGGGGGGGGGTGTGGGGGGGGGGGGGTGAGGACGTTTCTTGGCAAGTTTGGCGCTGGAATATATTGATTTATTAAAGAGTAATAAGTGCATAAGGGGTTGAAATCAAACCTGTAACTACAAAACTGATGCAATATCAATTGTGTCAGAAAATAAACTGTACACAGTGTATTCAATCTACTGAGTGTATGCATTTTGAGAATCTATGTGACGTTTGCGTGTCACCAATCTTGACGAGGTCTGGGCCGAGTTTATATGCGTTCACAAACTCGATTCTTAGGATTTCGACGATGATCTTTGGTATACGCAATGTCTACCGATCAGCGGCAGGCATTATTAAAGATGGCAACAGTCGTTATTGCTGCAAATCCACAACCTAAAACTGCATAGATTACCGTTCTTCACTTCGAGCAAATGTGCTTATTGACTCGATTTTATACGCGTGACGTCCACGTTGAGGAAAACGTCGCATGCTTAAGCTCTTTAATTGAAAATGCTTCGGACGATAACAAGTATTTTACTACTAAATAGTAAATGGTAGCAACTCGCAGCACTTCACTTTTGATAAAAACTTCTAGTATATGACGTTTTTTAACCTTTAGAGTCTGTAAAATCTTCCTCCAATAGCCAGGAAATGGCATTTCAGCGACTCTCGATTTCAAAATTTCCCGGGGGAGCATGCCCCCCGACCCCCCTAAAAATTTATTTTGATTTCGGCTCCACCCTTTCAAAATCCTGGCTACGTCCCTGGTTGAATATCCTGATTTGTTATATAGCTAGAGTTTCACTGGATGCAACGATGACTGTCATTGGTTGGTTTGTGGTCACATGACCTTAGCTAAATTTCAATGTCTACCGAGCGGGCAATAATTGAGAACTTATTGCCTGCTCGGTCAATAAGTTTTCAATTGTTGACCGCTAGTACTTTGAACTCTTCATGGTTTCCTATAAACAAAAGCTTGTTTGGTAAGAAAAAAAGAATATTTATACGTCTTCAAAGCATGTGTGAAGATTAACTGGAGAAATGTATTGCTGTTCTTTTGTTCTGAGACTCATATTCGTTTGTTTGATGTGAAATTACAGAGCCAGGCGAAATGTTTTGGTAAGTCTCTCAGTTTAATTTGTCTTTTCGTTTGTGTACTTTCCCTTTATAAAGCCTAGTTTACACGAGCAATTTTTCCTTGACAAGTTTTTCCTTGACAAGTCTCCTTGGTGAAAAGCTGGCATGCTAGCTTTTCAAAAGGGGACTTGTCAAGGAAAAACTTGCCATGTTTCCTCATACACACGGCAAATAAAACTTGTCAAGTTGAAAATTGCCAAAGAAAAATTGCCCGTGTAAACTAGGCTTAACCGTCGAAATTATTCAGCGAAACTCAAGCTATACAGGGTGTATCAAAAAAAAGGCTACCCTTAGAAAATATAATTAACATTCTTTTCAAATAACCTATTGTATATTGACAGCCCTGGACACCTCTGAAGTCACGGATGCGTAAAAAACAAATGGTCGTATACACCTGGGAAATTACGATAACTTCTAAACGTATGAAGGAGCATAACTGATATAAAAATGTTAATTATATTCATATCAGTTCGATTAAAAATGGTTCAACTGACCACAGGGCTGTCAATATACAATAGGTTATTTGAAAAGAATGTTAATTATATTTTCTAATGCTAATTATATTTTTCTATATGTTATACACCCTGTATAACAAAACACTTAATGTCTGATCCCTCGGGAAACAGTTAGTTTTGTTTTCCCTCGAGTCTCGATGTTTTCCTCGACTTCGTCTCGGGAAATATCAGGACTCTCGGGAAAACAAAACTAACTGTTTCCCTCGGGAGCAGACATTAAGTGTATAGAAGCACTCTTCTGAGTGTTTGATATAGTATGTCAAATAAAGGTATTTCAAGAGAAAATCGAGGTGAAAGTCCAATTAATTCATTTAATTTCTTCCTTCAATATCCATGCAAATTAACCATCGACACGGTAATGATTTTCTTTGTGCAGTTTTCCTCATAAATTACTAATGAGTTTGAAATATTAATATAATTTGATTTGATTGGTTTATTTACTGCGAGTACTTGCCGCGAGTAAAAAATAGTTCAAAATTTCCAAGTATCTGCCACGCCAGCGCTAAAATACTCGTAGCGAGCTAGACTTGCTCCAAGTCTGCTTCTTGTTGTTTCGGGACGGCTTTGTTTCGGGATGGGTTATGTTTCGATTTAAATACAGGTGTACGTGTGAAAAGTGGCGGCGCGGGCTAGCAAAATGGCGAATATAAAAGGCGGCGAAAATAAAAGGCGGCGAATGAACCCGCGGGTTTTCGCTCGCCCGCTTTTCTTCCCGTCATCTTGGCAGCGCTTGGGCACTGTGGCGATTTAAAAAAAAAAACGGAAAACGGTTACCGGAAGCGAGTTAAAAACGGGGGCGAAAGGGGGGGGGGGGAGGTAGAGGAAAAAATATAAGGGATGAAACACCAATCGTTCAACATGGAATGTGTTCCGCAAGTAGCCAGGACATCTCGTATCGTCGGGAGCCACCGTTGGAATGCTGAAACCGACTGAAACTCACTGTCAGATGAATGTGCAATAAATCAATAATCCTGAGACTTCCCGCTTTATCCGAAAAGCTTATCGTAGGATTTCGTAGCTATCCGAAGTGTCAACGATGATGTAGTGTCCTAGCTACTTGCGGAACACATCTCCCGAAAATACGATATGTAATTTAGCTGCAAAATCACGGCTAAAAGGTGAGATTTTGCCTCATTTTGATTATATTTTGATAAATGAATCATTATCACAACTACTTCGCTCAATTGTCTTACAATTTTAATACCTATAGGCGCTTAAAACGATGTTCAAAACAAGGAAGAATTCGTGTTTCATGCCTTTATTATTTTCCTAAACACACCACGATCGAGTGTGCAACAGGCGCCCACGCTCTGCCAAAATGGGCTCCCTGTGTTTATATTCGCCATTTTGCTCGCTATATAAATCAGAACGTAACCCTTCTCGAAACAAACCCGCCGTCCCGAAACAACAAGAGGCAGACTTGGAGCAAGTCTAGTAGCGAGCTTGCGAGTGGTTGCAGCGAACTGCGAGTTGCTTAGTGCGGGGACTAGGAATTAATCGGCCTTTACATAAATCGCGAACTGAACCATTTAAACAGCGTAATAAAAGTATAGCATAATAAAAGTAGCGTGCTGCGTAGGCAGTGTAGAAACAACAATCGAAATATAGTAAGGTTAGATATACTGCCGAAACAGAGAACGTAGGAGTCTAACGTTTCGAGCGAAGGCCCTTCGTCAGAGAGAAATGTTTCTCTCTGACGAAGGGCCTTCGCTCGAAACGTTAGACTCCTACGTTCTCTGTTTCGGCAGTATATCTAACCTTACTATACTATAATAGCGTGTTCTAAGGATTTTGGGTGAAAGAACATTCGAGTGTAGAATATATACATTTTAAGACCAAACCGGGACCAGTTGCGAAAAATGCAACTACACAAGTTGTGGCTTGTGTGTACGACCCGAACATAAAGTCTGGTTTTCATATGTCGCCGATCGTCGGCGATTTGTGATTTAGATGCATGTTAAAACGGGAAGTGCAGCAGCATGTTAAGTAATAAAGAACAATACAGAAAAGCAGTGCTCTTATTCTTTTACTTAACATGCATCTAAATCATGGGTCGGCGACGATCGGCGACATATGAGGACCAGGCTTAAGTCTTTGTACCTTTTTTTGTATAAACAATATTTTGTTTGCATTTGCTCTAAGAGGGAAATCACTCATCGAGAGAGCTCACGCCTAATATATATACACATTTATTATATGGCAGCAGCGCTGAGAGGTCCGAATACGGAAATCCTGTAATTTGATTGGTTCATAAGCGGTCGGATATTTCCGTATCCGCCCGCTCAGAGCGGAAGTTGCCGTTCGGGACCAAGTTAATTTTATAAACAAAATGGCAGTCATGTCAGTATATCGGCAACAAGATGGATTATAATTTTAAAACTACTCATTGTTGAAATATATCGTGCAGGTATGTTGTTAGAAATTTTATAAGCTTTCACTTGATGTATAGTTCGAATTTCCACGTTTTGTGAAAGTTTTTAAAATGTCCAAAACGTTCGTAACATTGTTCGTAATAATATAACATTTACTTCTCACAAGTATTAGAGTTTCAGATGATTTTTTATTCAACTACTTAACGTACGATCTTGAGCAATATGTCAAACAAAAGCAATTGAAAAATACTATTTGGGGTAGAAAGTTTAGGATTCTAGCTCAACGGAAAGTACTTTAAAATTGGGAAAATGTCTCCCATTTTCGTTTAGTTCGCAAGAAAGATGAGTCGAATTTTCACAGAACGTTCACAACATTTATGGCCATATAATAAACTACTTATTGACCTCGCTTGTTCGGTCTGTACTAGTGAAATATTGGACCTCTGTACTAAAAAAGCATCGGTCCGATATTTCACTAGTACAGACCTCACGCTCGGTCAATAAGTAGTTAATATATATAATTATTCATAAATGGTCGTTGGTCTGACTCTAAGTTTTATACTCTAATACAAAAAATACTTAATATAAACAAAAAATAGTAATAAACTACAAAGGTGGGACTTGTATTACAAAAAATAGGCATGTCCAGACATGCATGTATCTACTGCGTTCAATCATGCCTATAGCTACTATGGTAAAAACAATGTTGTAATTACTGTATGTACTTGTAGTGACCTTGTATTCAGAGCTGAACAAGATTTTTGGCAATGCTAGCCAAAGGAACTCAGAGTAAAGCCACAAAGCACAGGAGGTTGAGCACTATTAAACAACTCTACTCATATCCAGCACATAAGCATGAGTTCCAAGCCCATGCAGATATGTGGTGAGAGACAGTGTGATAATAGCTTTACTATTAAAGCTATGGTACTACCTATTTAAAACCAATGGTAATAAAGTATGGTTATTGTTTAGTAGGCCACTCAAATTTTAATACAGTACGTACACCAATAACTCACAAAATTTTGACTAAAGTATTTAAATAACTTTGTCGCAACAATTTGTCAAATAATAATACAATCCAGTTGGTAGGTAAAGGACTGAAATCATTTGAGATAACAAGCATCTGAAGTATGACTGCTGTAAAGCTTAGAAATAATGAAGTTGTGAACGAAGATCTCCAGCAATTGTCATCAAAATTATGAAAGCAACTTAGCAACTATACATTAATTGTTCTTCAAGAGTAGACGTATACTGTATATGCATGCATGCAGTAAAAGGTTGAATAAATATTTGGCATTCATGTCATAAATTTTTGCATGACATTGACAACTGCAGCATACAATTTAATTACTCCATATAAATATAAAGACTTGCCGTTTCGGTTTCACTCTCTACATAGCCTGTCACTGACTTTTGACCATTGTACAATATATTATTTAATAGCATAACAATTTCGCTAGTGGACTACCACAGGTTTTGCACATTGTTGCTTGATCATAAAGCTAGTTTTGTTTTCTTAGAAGAAAATTTTAATACATGTAATTGTGTAAACATGTTGGCCATATAAATGGCCTCGTCTGAATATGAAATTGTCTATATACATGTAAGAGGCATTCAAAACTTATCATCATTCCAACAACGTCTATAGTACGTCAAACTTAAAAAATGACTACGATTCAGACTTAAAATACTTACCAAGCTTGTAAAAACTTCTATTCTTGATATTCTCGCTCCTTGAACTGATTTCACTCCATGCTGCCATAGCATTGACTTACATGAAGTACTTCGTTTACAATTTTGACTTCGGCGGTTTGTCGTCAGTCAATCGTTTAATTCTATGTTTTGATTGGCTCCGAAGGCATTCTTTTGTTAACTTAAACTTACACGCACGACAGCAATGTATCTACTCGCGCATGCGCAGTAGATACAAAAACGGCCTGTATGGGAGATAAAAGACGGTACACATAAAAAGAAGTGAATTAGAACGTCGGCAAGAGATTCACCAGGCGGAAAACGTAACCTTATTATAAATATAAGTGCCCAGCACAAAACACGAATAAAAGCCATGAACAAAAGGACATAAAAAACATAATATTTAATAATCTAACGTTTCGTTGTTTATGCTACAACATCTTCAGAGATAATGATTACAAGATATTAATTTACAGGATATACAATAAACAGAATTCTAATTACATACATATAGACCATGTAGTTTTAGTTCTTTATTTTCATTAGTCTATATGTATGTAATTAGAATTCTGTTTATTGTATATCCTGTAAATTAATATCTTGTAATCATTATCTCTGAAGATGTTGTAGCATAAACAACGAAACGTTAGATTATTAAATATTATGTTTTTTATGTCCTTTTGTTCATGGCTTTTATTCGTGTTTTGTGCTGGGCACTTATATTTATAATAAGAAGTGTATTAATTTCAAAATTAGTTTCACGAACTCCTGTTAAGGGCCATTCCACTTTCTTCCTATCTCGAGCTAACACCCATTTATCCCCCAACAGCTGAGTAGCCGAAGTAAGCAATTCACTACGAAGAGCAGCAAATGTGTTACAATATAACAAGAGACGCGTTTGCGGCGCGGCGTCATTAGAGAGCTTAAGCATACAGGCGTTTTAAAGACACGGACGGCGATTGAATTCAATAGCATTTTGCATTCAAGACAATGATAATGAGCAATTTAAAATCCCAAGAGCAAAGAGAACGCCGTCGTCGTTCTACACAAGACGTCATTGAGAGCATTTTCACGTTCTTGAGACGACGGGAACTTCTAGAACGTTGAGGCCTGTCATCGTTGTTTTACTAGAATGAGACATACTTTTAAAGTAGAAAACTTGTATTTTAAGGGGGATAATTTCATTACATTACAATATAAAATACAGGATCTGTATTTTTATATAAAGATGAAATTTAAGCTTATCAGCTAACAGTTTAGATATGTGATTATTCATAGCCTTTGTTTTGGGAAGAAAAGTCTTTTCAAAGAATACGCGGTTCAGCAGTTCTGTATTGTTAATTCTTTGAACGTTTTCATGGCGATAAAGTAATATAAATAAGTTTTGTGGAAACACCACGTAAAGTATTTCTTTGCTAAGCTTTCGGCCTGTTGCCTCACGCCTTCATCAGAGCAATGATGAAGGCCTGAGTCAACAGGCCGAAAGCTTAGCAAAGAAATACTTTACGTGGTGTTTCCACAAAACTTATTTATATTATAGTTCTGTATTGTATTCCTGTTCTTCCTGTCACCGTCCGTGTCTCAAAAACGCCTAATATGCTTAAGCTCCCTATTAGATAGGCGTTTTTGAGACACGGACGGTGACAGGAAGAACAGGAATACAGTACAGAACTACTGAATCGGGCATGCTTTGAGAAGACTTTTTTACTCAAAACAAAGGCTATGAATAATCACATATCTAAACTGTTAGCTCAAAAGCTTAAATTCCATCTTTATATAAAAATACAGATCCTTTATTTTATATTGTAATGTAATGAAATTATCCCCCTTAAAATACAAGTTTTCTACTTTAAAAGCATGTATATTGTAGTAAAACAACGATGAGAGGCCCCAACGTTCTAGAATTAGTTCCCGTCGTCTCAAGAACGTTGAAAATGCTCTCAATGACGTCTTGGGTAGAACGACGACGGTGTTCACTTTGCTCTTGGAATTTTAAATTGCTCATTATCATTGTTTTAATTGAAAATGATATTGAATTCAATCGCCGTCTGTGGCTCTAAAACGCCTGTATCCTTATAAGCGCTCTATTATTAATACGATTGTCGAGGGTTGCGTTGCATATTTCAGATTACCTCAGTGGAACCTTTCAAAGGAGCACCACAATTTAAAGTGTACATGAAACTAAAATTAAGTTTGTCTTATTTGAAAGAACTCTTAAAATAATGGAGAATATCAATTTACAGCTTTTTCATATTTTACTTAGTTCTTGAGATATTTAGACTTATGTGATATTCAAATGAGATAACTTATGGTTCGTTTTTTCACTAATTAACATATTCGAAAATCGCGAATATTTTTGAGATTATTGAACAAAATCGCTTGAAACTTTGCATATTGCTACAGGTCATGTAACTAAACATGAAAGACAAGTTACAAGTGATTTTGATCAATAATCTTAAAAATATTCGCGATTTTCGAATATGTTAATTAGAAAAAAACGAACCATAAGTTATCTTATTTGAATATCACATAAGTCTAAATATTTCAAGAACTAAGTAAAATATGAAAAAGCTGTAAATTGATATTCCCCATTATTTTAAGAGTTCTTTCAGTTCGTTTCATATACAATTTAAACATGCCGGTGAATCAACACAGTTTTTCAAAAAGAGATCATGATTTAGGGCACTATTATTTAGCCTCAGAAGCGAGTGTGTAATATAGAATTCGAACGTTCACCGATGTAATAAAGATAATTACGAGGAAAAAACTTAAATAATTTTGCTAGGTTAGATCTGAAATAATTAATAGAGGGTGAAATACGCACATCTATTGGAAGATCATTCCACATTTTAATTGTGGAAAAGAAAAACGACCTCCTGTGTCTTTCTGTACGAACAGATAGCAGACTAGATAATTAAGGTCTTCGTTAAGGTTTTCAGGGTCATTTCTGTAAAGTGCTCTCAATTCGTCAGAATTTATGCCACAAAAATAAAATAGATATCGTTAGAAAGCTATGAATTTGTAGAATAGAATGGTGCCTTTGGTTTCGCGAGAAATACAAATATATATATATATATATATATATATATATATATATATATATATATATATATATACGTGTGGGTTTTGGTCTACGAAACGCAAAGAGTGCTCGATAACATATAGTTAGAGCAAATATAGATTTTTTCGCTTACCTGAAAAGTCTGCAAAAGAATCTAAAAAGATTCTTTTTTAGATGAAACAGCCTGTTGCAGACTTTTCAGGTAAGCGATATATATATATATATATATATATATATATATATATATAATTACATGAGATATATAGACGAATCAGAATGCAGTCATTTCGCCTATGTATGCATCCAATAAATTTGTTAATTAAAAAATCTATAATTATCCAATCCCAATATTGACCAAATAGCATTTGCACAGACAGGTGGTATCGAAGGGACGCAATAAAAGTCTAGTAAGAAACATGTCTCTCTTTTGCCTGATATTCTTAACTGCTTTTATACAAATTGTCAGCAGCTTAAATTCACAGCAAAAGACTGCTTTAACTTTGACTTATAAAGGTAGGTAGACTTTATCCTTAAAGTTATGCATGGCTTTTCAAAGGTTTACCGTTCTAGTCGCTCTTAAACGTCGCTTAAATCAGCTTAATTAAAAAAGGTTACCGTTCATGACCCAATGTTTCGACACTTTGATTTTAGGTTATATACATTACAGTCTTTCGTTTGCTTTCGCCGTACAAGCTGCCGGTCGTTACTTGGAATAATAGAGAGCTTAAGGTTACTGTACACCTACAAACCACAATTTTTAATTTTATTTATTCGCTGAAAGTGAAGCATTTTATGAGGGCTTTCAGATGCTGGAAAGGAAATCATGATTTATTTATTGTTAAACAAGGAAAAAGCGCATTATTTACTTTGTCTGAATAAGTGATAAGAGGTTTGTTTCACACGGCTTTTTCTCAAAGAAGTAATATTGGGCATTTCACTCGATTACACAGCATGTTCTAGGGATTTTTGGTGAAGGAAAATCCGAGTGTAGAATATAAACATTTTAAGACCAAACCGGGACCAGTTGCGCAAAATGCAACTACACAGGTCTTCCGGCAGGAATTGAACCCACGACCTTGCGATTCTAGTGCAATGCTCTGACCACTGAGCCACGGAGGCCGTTGCCGAGAGCTTGATCGCGAGTGCTATATATATTAAGGTGGTAATGCCAGGAGAGAATTGGGTTTATTAGAAGTAATATTGGGTATTTCACTCGATTACATAGCATGTTCTAGGGATTTTTGGTGAAGGAAAATTCGAGTGTAGAATATATACATAAAGTTCGTACTTTTCTAAAGTAAGAACTTTAAACAGCTATAAATGAACACGAATTTATGAGAATCGTGTAAAAATTGACATTCGAGTAACTTAATACTCTGGTGACAAAAGTCATGTCAGGGAATTGTAAAAAGTTCAATATTTATTGTTTTACGGCCTTTTATGCAAGCCCATTCCACCCCCTGTGAGATTGTGTTTTAGCTGTAATAGTAAAAATTTGATAAGGCCCGTTTCAAACGTCGAATTTTTCATGCGTCGAATACAATTCGTTAATTAAGTGCATGACAAGTTCGACGTTTGAATCATTTATATTCGACCGTTTTGATTATAAATGCGACATGCGAATTAAATTCGACTGCTTAGGTCGAATAAAACGACCTTGATGCGACTTCGATTCAAACGTCGAACTTTCCATGTGTCGAATGTAATGCATAAATTATTTCAATGTATAATAATTTCCGATACACGTAAATGATATGCGCAAACGTTGATTTCGTGAGGAGGAAACTTGCAGTTCACGAAAGATTTTCTTGAATCGGGCTTCTGAATAAGTGTTCCACACTATGTCCCACCATCAAGGATTTTGAATTATTTGACGACAAGAGCGATGGATGCTTGTGGTTGCATTTCTGCCTGCTATAATTAATAAAAGCAGATCTTATTACCATGTATTGTAAAGTATCAGTATGTGTCATCATTTCTCGCCGTCGTTTTGACTGTTGAATATAATAACATTGTAAATTTGCTTTTGGTCAACTTTCGAGTTGGACTCCTTTGCTTTCGCCATGTTGTTATAGAAATGATAATTTTATATTATATTCGACCGCATTAAATTTGACGTATGAATCAAATGTCGAATACAATAATTTGGGTCGACCTTAATTGGTATTATATTCGACACATGAAAAATTCGACGTTTGAACCAGGCCTAACTCTAAAAGTTTCCCGGCGTTTTTACTACTGGTTGCAGGTAACCGCGCCGCTCACCGTACAGTATTAAGGGGGCCTTTACACCAGCCCGGGTTGACCCGGCTATCGTGTACACGCTAAAGCTGGGGATACACGTGTTGCAAATGCTTCGGACGATAACAAGTATTTTACTACTAAATAGTAAATGGTAGCAACTCGAAGCACTTTTGATAAAAACTTCTAGTTCGTATACAGCATTAGACATACAGATTTTTAATTGATTTCGTTTGATAATAGCAAAGATACCGAACCTTATACACGTGTGACGTCAAAGTGTTTAATTTGCATATCCAAAAAATTGAAATATCTCAACAACGAGGCACGGAAACGAAGATCTGCAAAAGATGTTACTTTGTCGTTTTGAGAGTTCTTTCATTAAAGACAATAATAATTTTCGCTTCATAGGCACTTTAAGATTGTAAACAAAAGCTCAAAGGCGTTTAGTGTCTGAAGTGACTGCCTGAATTAGTTTACTTGAAAGCTAATATTTCGCTTACTATCAAATTTACGACGAATGGTATTATAAATATGTTCTTGCTGGTATACAGCTCGGGATACACGTGCGATTTTTTTCTCGCGCCGGCAACGCAACGCAACGGGTCAAATTTCATTGCGTTGCTGGCGGGAGAGAGGAAATCGCGCATGTATCATATCTTGCGCGGCAACGCAATTGCAACCTGATGCCTTTCGCAATCGTTACCGAAAGTTAAAATGGTTTAACTTTCCGCAACGATTGCCGAAAGTATTAAATTACATAGGCATTGTTTTAGCCTGGTTTTAGCAGGAAACACAGTGTTTATTTCAGACTGGCTAATAAAATTCGCTTTAGAATGATCAGTTTGATGTAGAGCATGCTCTTTTTCTTTCCTTGAATAGTCTCGCTTTAGTACAGACATAGATTAGTCGACCGTCGATGTTCTCAGAGAAAGTAGTGACGAGAATGACAATCTTACTATCCTTCAAAGTATGAAAATCACATTCGCATGGATTCTTCAACTTGAAGAATCAAAATATCAGGGACAACTAATAATGGAAATCGCTCACAAAAATAACAGTCTTTCCATTCAACGTTTTAAACGCTTTGTTTCTATCAGAATCGACTTCACAGCAACAGCATTGCCGAAGCCAACACTTCGCTCTTCGACACGTCATGGTGTCACTATTGCGACCCCGTCATAAAATTACCACACGTGTAGCCACTTCTCTCGTACCGGCAACGCAATAACTTTGGCCCGTTGCGTTATCAGCGCGAGAAAAAAATCGCACGTGTCTCCCGAGCTTAACAGGGGTTTATTCGTAGACGGGTTGACCCCGTGTGGCGGTCTGAGATTGTCACCGTACTGAGATTATTGTATATCAATATCTGTAATCGGCTTTATGACCAGAATAATCAAACTTTTTGCCATGAAATGACTGATGTACGAACACTGCCTGAATAAAATCGAATACTTGAGATGAATAATCACAGTTTTAATGAAAAAATATTATATCTGCTCGTGAACTAGAATGCTGATGCATGACGAAAGTTTCGGACGTTAACTGCGATGCCTTGTATCGATCATTCCAGTTGAATTATTAAATATATCCAGAGTTTAGAAGATTAACAATAATTTTGGTTGATATACAACATGTATACGTACAGCACGACAGCACTGTATGACAAACGGTAGTAACTCGTCGTTTTGTTTCAGTTCATATGCTGTTCATCGCATTCGTTGTCCAGATTTATTGAAAAGTCTCTGTTGCAATATGTTGTGACAAATTCACAACTACTAGCAAAGTTCACAAAGTTTTTGAATTTTGTACTATAAGGAGTTTTCGTCAATAAACCATCTGAAGGCAAGAAGTTTGAATGTTTTGAACGTCAAACATTTGATAACACAAATCGAATTTCAATTTACCGGGTTGGGAAAAAAAGCAGCCAACTTGGGTTCATGTAAACACGAAAAAAGAAAAACCAGGGATGGCGAGCTGACCCGGGCTGGCATTCAGTTAAGGCCCCCTTAATTTGAGCGTTGTTTGCTTTGTGTCAACTGCTACTTGCCACGACGCCAAGTACGAGTTCAGCAAGTCAAGGTAGTTCTTAATGCTTGTCGACATTAGCTCTTGGACAAAGCTTTTCCATTCTCGAGTCTCGTCTCATATCTCCTTCCGCGTTTGCTAAGTTTCATAATTGTTATCTCACCATCCCACAATTTGCTGTCTGGGATCTCGCGTTAAATGTTATTACTGCAGTTTCAGTTAGTGAACCTGCACAATCCAACGAGAATGGACGAATATGCAGTTATGCTGATATATGGCAAGCAAAATCTTAGATGTTCATTGACTGACTGTTGCCGGAATGTAATCAATAGTCGTCAACATTCAGTATATATAAGAACGATCAAAACTCGTATAGCCGTATTATACCTTCACGCTGGAACCCGATCGAGAAACCATACATATCATGCTATTTGTAAGACCATTTGAATCATACCGGGACAGAAATCACCTGAGGTATAGTGTTATGAAAATGTTCTCTTACTTGCCACAGCCACCGCTTCACAATTTATGTCAACTCCAAAATTGTCATTAACCCATTGGTAGCTCTCCCCTTGACCACCTTCACAAGTATTTCAAATCGTCTGGCGTTAGTCAGAGTAAAATACTAAAGTCTGAATCAGTCCCAGAAGGCTGATTCAGCAATCTGTCCCACAAGACTGATTCAGCCAGCCGGTTGGAACGACAAGTTATCATCGCCCGCCTCAGTACTGACGAATATCGTAATAATTTGTCGTCTCAACCAATAGGAAAGCGAGTCCGTATGAGTCTGGATGGACGACTGAGTCGTTCAGTTAATAAGGTTATTCGTTCGTTCTCGTTGGATTGTGCAGGTTCACTAATACGGACTGAACTCATACTTGACCGTGTAAAGTATAGGAGTTGACACAATGCAAACAACGGTCAAATATCGGCGCGCGGCGCACTCCTGCAACCAGCAGTACAAACCCAGACACACTTTTTTCACGCTGTAATATTTATCTATAGATTATAGCGCTAAATGTTCGCTTATAGCATTTCGAATTGGAATGAAAACTTTAATAAACAGAAGCGCTATTTTTCCCGTTCATAAAATAACCAAATGTTTTCCTGAAGTTTTGTAGCCAGTTATATAAGCGTTCAAATAATGTGTAGGTTTTGGTATATGCAATAAACGGACGGAGCGCTATAATGTTTTCCCTAAAACTTAACCCAAAGATCTACAGTAACCTTAAACAAATACAACCGAACGTCAAAGACAACGTCCTTAAGGTCTTTGTATAGGTTTGCAGGGTCATTTCTGTAAAGCGCTCTCAATTCGTCAGAATTTATGCCACAAAAATAAAATAGATGTCGTAAGAAAGCTAACAATTGGATATTGAATACAATGGTGTCTTTGGTTTCGAGATAAACACAAACCGTTAATAGCTGTGAATTTTTTTAATTAAAACCAGATGGTTTCACTCGGGGCGACTCGAGTAAAAAGTGTTTTATTTTGTTCAAAATCGTTTTTTGTAGTTTGATTCCGAGATAAATTTCCAGCAAAATGGTGTCAGCTTTTCTTGATGTCGAGTTTTGCCGATTTTATTGACGACCAAAGTTAAAAATGCTGTTTTTCGACCAACATTCGGACAAAATAAGTCATAAACTCGAAACCAGGCAATAAATAAAAAAACGCTGACGCCATTTTGCTGGACATTTATCTCGGAATCGATCGAACTGCGAAAACATTTTTTGAACAAAATGAAACGCTTTGTGCTTAAGTCGCCCCGAGTGAAGCCCTCTGGTTTTAATTAAAAAATTCACAACTATTGACGGTTTGTGTTTATCGCGAAACCAAAGACACCATTGTATTCTACAAATTCATAGCTTTCTAACGATATATATTTTATTTTTGTGGCATAAATTCTGACGAATTGAGAGCGTTTTATAGAAATGACCCTGAAAACCTATACGAAGACCTTAATACAATAGAATTTCTCTCAACAAAACAAAGAAAATTTTTAGTCCCAAGAGTAATCTTAACGCCCGTCTTCGTTCTACATACAACGTTATTCAGATCATTTCCAGGTCTTCAGGACGATGTTAACTCGTGAAACGGTGTCGTCAAACATGTTAGTTGAGTTTGACTTCAAACTATGTGAAAAAATTATTTTGCGGACTCTAAAGATTTTGGATGTCGAAAAACAGACTTTAAGTATTCAATACTACTTCTCAAACTCATTAATAATTCATGAACCAAGGAGGAAAAGTGCTAGTACTTTGAAATAATGCAAAATACGTTTTCAAAGTCTTGGGACTTTGAAATAAGGCAAATTATATTACGTTTCAGAGGTATCTTCGGAATTTTGAGTCTGAGAAGTCAGTTCTAACACTCGACGTCGGACTTTACCGGGATTACAAAGCCCTCGTGCATTAAAAAGGCTCGCCTTTGGCTCGCCTTTTCAAAAAGCACCTGGACTTTGAAATCCCGTTAAAGTCCTCCGTCTTGTATTTGAAATATTACGTAAATGATTCGTGGTTTCTGCTAGCTAGCGAACTTTATATTGCTGTCGTCGTCCTAGTTTGCTTATAAGCTCTACCTATTGTAGTAGTTTGAAAGCCCTAAGCACGTCGCTGAACCCACAGATGCGTAAAACACACGGTCTTATACACCTGGGAAATTAAGATAACTTGAAGTGTATGCATGGTGAAAGTATTTAAAAGCTTTTTCTCTTCCTGTTTAACTTATGTGCTGATTAATTTATAACGCAGCACTTTTAGGGCTTTCAAACTACTACAATAGGTTGTTTTCTAAGGGTTCAGTTTTTTTGATACACACTGTAGATATCGTTAGAAAGCTAATTAATTTGTAGAGCACAATGTGGTATTGATGCCCCCTGTAAAAAAGACTACCAACCCTTGGTGATAGGGCCTTCGTAGCCGCAGCACCCAAGTCGTGGAACTCACTTCCATCTCAACTCAGGGACATCAACTCAATCGCAACATTCAACAAAGAACTTAAGACATATTTGTTTAATATAGCATTTAATTAGATTGCATAATTTGGATGAGAATATCTAGTTTTTCTTAATATATATTATTAGGACTACTGCATATAGTATCTGACACGATGTTTTTACATGATATATTACCAAACTGATAAGTTGAATAGGGGCTCTTATAATAAGTATCTTCTTAAAGTGTGTATGAAACGAAAATTAAGTTTGTCTTATTTGAAAGAACTCTTAAAATAATGGGGAATATCAATTTACAACTTTTTCATATTTTACTTAGTTCTTGAGATATTTAGACTTATGTGATATTCAAATGAGATAACTTATGGTTCGTTTTCTCACTATTTAACATATTCGAAAATCGCGAATATTTTTAAGATTATTGAACAAAATCACTTGAAACTTTGCATAATGCTACAGTTCATGCAACGAAACATGAAAGACAAGTTACACGTGATTTTGATCAATAATCTTAAAAATATTCACGATTTTCGAATATGTTAATTAGAAAAAAACGAACCATAAGTTATCTTATTTGAATATCACATAAGTCTAAATATCTCAAGAACTAAGTAAAATATGAAAAAGCTGTAAATTGATACTACCATTATTTTAAGAACTCTTTCAAATAAGACAAACTTAATTTTCGTTTCATATACACTTTAATTTTAGGTTTAGAATTGTATTCTCATTATCGATATGTACTGTAAGGCGCATTTGAAAACCTTAAGTTGAATTTGCGCGGTATGAATAAATGTTATTACTAGAAATACATGATCGCAACAACCCCTCGCCCACTTTTAATATATACATTTTTGTAAACCACCCCCACCACCATACACACACTTTCTGGTTTTGGTTGGGTTTTTTTTTGTATTTAAGTCTACCTGTATTATAGTTTTTATATTTAGTCTATGTAATAATAAAATTAACAGCCTGAAAAATTTTGAATAGAAAGAGAGAAACAAACCAGTATAACTTAAAAGAAAATTCATTGGCAAAGTTCACCCGGCTGTAGTCATGTACTGTAGTATTAAGTATTGACACACTGAAAGAGCATACAATGTCAATATTAAAAAAGAAACCATAGCCCTAAACTAAGACTATCGTCCTATAAGTCTAAGACTGTAGTCGTAAGACTAAATTTATAAGACTATAATCCTAAGACTAAATTTATAAGACTATAGTCCTAAGACTAAATTTATAAGACTATAGTCCTAAGACCAAATTTATAAGACTATAGTCCTAAGACTAAATTTATAAGACTATAGTCCTAAGACTAAATTTATAAGACTATAGTCCTAAGACTAAATTTATAAGACTATAGTCCTAAGACTAAATTTATAAGACTATAGTCCTAAGACTAAATTTATAAGACTATAGTCCTAAGGCTAAATTTATAAGACTATAGTCCTAAGACTATAAAATTTATGAGACTATAGTCCTAAGACTAAATTTATAAGACTATAGTCCAAAGGCTATAGTCCTTAAGACTAAGACTATATATAGTCCTAAGACTAAGATTATAGTCCTAAGGCTATAGTCCTAATACTAAGATTATAGTCCTAAGACTATAGTCCTAAGACTAAGATTATAGTCCTAAGACTATAGTCCTAACAACGAGATGAACCAAATAACAAATTTTCATTCAAAATAGATAATAGTGGCCAAGAAAAGACACAAGGCCACGTCCTAGCGTCCAAAGACAACTGTAGACAACAATATTATTTTATATATTGCATGATTTTCTTTTTCAAGACTCAGCTAAACTGGTAAATATGAATCTCCTACCGTTAAACTTTCTTCTGCTTTTGTCACCACAAACACTGCCAATTCAGTCTATACTCTTTTCAGAATTCATATTGTTTTTCTCGTTCGGTTTCTTTCGGTTTCTCCGTGACCAGGCATGATTCAGTTCTCTTCAATATCTAAAAAGCCGTTTGTTTCAAACTGATTTCTTCATCCTTCTCCCTCGAGTTAAGTAGAATACACCAGAGCAGATTTATTTACAGGCTTCGGCCAGTTTCAGGACACAGTGTCGTTTTCGGTCTACCAGTAACCCTGCTATTCGAATTCCAAACTGCGAAAGTTGCGGATTTGTTGACATATATATATATAAACATCTCGCAGAATTTCTTTCCCATTTGCTGTAATTTCGCGTGTACTCCACGCGTGTCGAGATTAGCACCCTCACCGGGCTCCGGGCCTTCGGCCCGTCGCCCGGCTCGGGGATTATATGGCTGGGTTTGATTTCCGGTCCGCACGCAAAACGACGCACGCTGATTGGTTCCCGAGAGGTCGGGACTTTACGATATTGACCTCGGGGTCAATACGCTTTTTTCTCGGCCCTGTAAGTTTTGGCGAGAAGGTTTCTGAGTTGATTTGAATACAAATAAAAGAGTACTGGGTATCTTTATTCAAATATTCTGAACAATAAAATGTGTTGGAACATTACTCCCGGTTTTCTTTAAAGCTGTTTATCTAAAAATACGAGAAATAAAAGCCGAACTGGTGTAAACAAGAAGACCAAGAAGCGACACGTACAAAATTAATAAAGGGTAAACAGCATGCTCCGAGGGCGAAAACAACGCTCGAAACTTAAAAATAAAATGAACCAATAGCCATATAATAAATTCCTTATTAACCTCGTTTGCTCGGTCTGTACGGGAAAGTATTTGCCCTCGGTTTTATCGCACAAACCTCGCTCCTTCGTCGCTCGGTCTGTACGAAAACCTCAGGCAAATACTTTCCCGTACAGACTTCGCACTCGGTTAATAAGTCTTTATTATTATATACTACCGAAATAACCTTGCAAACCTTAACGAAGACCTTAACGAAGACCTTAAGGGCTTCAGCTCCCTAATTATTGTAGGACAGTGAACCCAGGTGGAGAATAATGATATTAGGTGTTACTCCAAGTGATGAACCACACTGGGTAAGTAGAGAAATATGGCTGGAATACGAACCCACGACCTTCGGTTTACTAGTCCGACGCTCTACCGACTGAGCTACATAGTGAAGTTGGGAGCAGGTCGTGGAATGATAGTACTTATATTTGATATTTCAAAACTCAAATTTCAATGTCGAGAGACTAAATCTACACGTATAATAGGTTTTTAATTGAAGCAAGTCAGGCACACTGCAAATTCACACTCACTAAATAATTTAAAAAAAAGTAGGCACTGTTTTACATAGAGCAAAGTAAAAAGGTGGTAAACAGTCGAGACTGATTAGTTTTAATAACGAAATAGTGACGTTTCAAGGGAAGCTATTCATCACACTCTATTCCGGGCAAACACAGCACAACACAAAAAAATTAGCACAACACAAGGCAACGCAACGCAACGCAACGCAGCACGACACGGCACGGCACGGCACAGCACAAAACAGCACAACACAACACAACACAACACAACACAACACAACACAACACAACACAACACAACACAACACAACACAACACAACACAACACAACACAACACACACGGCACAACGCAACGCAACACAACACAACACAACACAACACAACACAACCCAACCCAACCCAACCCAACCCAACCCAACCCAACCCAACCCAACACAACACAACACAACACAACACAACACAACACAACACAACACAACACAACACAACACAACACAACACAACACAACACAACACAACACAACACAACACAACACAACACAACACAACACAACACAACACAACACAACACAACACAACACAACACAACACAACACAACACAACACAACACAACACAACACAACACAACACAACACACACGGCACAACGCAACGCAACGCACACAACGCAACGCAACGCAACGCAACGCAGTGCAACGCAACGAAACGCAACGAACGAACGAACGAACGAACGAACGAACGAACGAACGAACGAACGAACGAACGAACGAACGAACGAACGAACGAACGAACGAACGAACGAACGAACGAACGAACGAACGAACGAACGAACGAACGAACGAACGAACGAACGAACGAACGAACGAACGAACGAACGAACGAACGAACGAACGAACGAACGAATGAACTAACGAACTAACGAACTAACAGACCGACCGACCGACCGACCGACCGACCGACCGACCGACCGACCGACCAACAAACCGACCGACCGACCGACCGACCGACCGACAGACAGACAGACAGACAGACAGACAGACAGACAGACAGACAAACAAACAAACAAACAAACAAACAAACAAACAAACAAACAAACAAACAAACAAACAAACAAACAAACAAACAAACAAACAAACAAACAAACAAACAAACAAACAAACAGAGGTGAAAACATAAGTCCTTGTGAAGGTAATAACGTACTATTATTGTTTCCTAGGTTACCGTTTAGAAGGATGTGTTCTGAAGTCAATTCATGTCCCATCATCCATCGAGTGCGTGCAGCACTGCCTTGCTGACCAGCGGTGTAAGTCAGTAAACTACCAGAGGCCCTCTTCATTCCAGTCAACTGTGTGTGAACTGAACAACTCGACCAAATCCCAGAATCTAAATAAGTTTACACAAGATGATCAATTTATACACTATGAATTACAAAGCATACAGGTTCGTATATTAGATCAGTGCAGATAGTCATAAATTAGAACCTTACTACTGGGTTAGTTACTACTGTAGTTAGTTTAGTGGTTGGTTAGTTAGTTGGTTAGTTGGTTGGTTGGTTGGTTGGTTGGTTGGTTGGTTGGTTGGTTGGTTGGTTGGTTGGTTGGTTGGTAAATAGGTAGGTTGGTTGGTTGGTTGGTTGGTTGGTTGGTTGGTTGGTTGGTTGGTTGGTTGGTTGGTTGGTTGGTTAGTCAGTTAGTTAGTTAGTTAGTTAGTTAGTTAGTTAGTTAGTTAGTTAGTTAGTTAGTTAGTTAGTTAGTTAGTTAGTTAGTTGATTAGTTAGTTAGTTAGTTAGTTGGTTGGCTAGTTAGTTTGGTGGTTAGTTGGTTTGTTGATTGATTGGTTAGTTGGTTGGCTATTTAGTCAATTAGCTGGTTTGTTGGTTGGTTGGTTGGTTGGTTGGTTGGTTGGTTGATTGATTGATTGATTGATTGATTGATTGATTGATTGATTGATTGGTTAGTTTGTTGGTTGGTTGGTTGGTTGGTTGGTTGGTTGGTTGGTTGGTTGGTTGGTTGGTTGGTTGGTTGGTTGGTTGGTTGGTTGGTTGGTTGGGTAGTTTGTTGGTTGATTAGTTGATTAATAGCGTAAGTAGTTGATTGGTTAGATAAATATTTGGCTAGTTTGTTAATTAGCGAGTTGAGTCATTATTTATTTATTTATTTATTTAGTTAGTTAATTAGGTTGTTAGACAGCTGTCGGTTAGTTAGCTAGTTAGTTGATAATAAATTAGGAAAGGTATATAATCTTCTTCGATAATTCATTATGCACATCTGACGTCAAGTTTTTTCTTTCCATATCAAACAAACTGAAATATCTCAAGAACGAAGCAAGGAAACGAAAAACTACAAAACATGTCACTCTTTCATTTTAAGTGTTCTTTCAAATAAGACAAACTTAATTTTCGTTTCATATACGCAATCTAAACTTAACACAATTATATACGTTCTCGTTTTAGTTGCCATTTGAAGCGCAGTTAGAAAAAGCTAACCCGTTGCCGAGTGCCCCGAAGAACTGTTCCGCGTTCCTCCCTGGACGCCATCCTTCAGGGAATTACACTATCTACGACAGCCAGGGCACCGCTTTTACAGTCTGGTGTCATTTGGACCACGAGCGAGGAAAAGCCTGGACACTAGTCATGTCACTGTCACTCGCGAATCGAGTCGAACCAAAATTAACAAAAGTTCCTTTAAAAACAGACGCGCCAGTAAACGATGACAACCCGAACCTCGACCGATATCGCTTATCCTTGGCAAGAATGACACATATTCGATCCCAGTCGACTTCCTGGTGCGCGGTTTGCAATTTTGATGGTGCCACAATAAACGGTATGTATACATGTAGTGTTTGTGCAACGTTTGCGAGCTCGGCGTAAGGAAACAGACGTTTGGTGGACTTTAAACATTAGGTTACAGATTCGATCCGTGGTCTGAAGCTCAGAAATCTTTTCCGAGTATTTGAGCTTGATGAACGTCCACGAAACGTCTGTTACATTACACCAAGCTCACAAACGTACCACATGCACTACTTGTATACGTACAACTTATCATTTTAACAATGGTTAGAGCTGTGCTCTGCTGTGCTATGGGGTTGTGCTGTGTTGTGCTGTGCTGTGCTCTGCTGTGTCGTGTCGTGTTGCGTTGTGTCGTGTCGTGTCGTGTCGTGCTGTGCTGCACTGCCCTGCACTGTATTGCACTGCACTGTACCGTACTGCACCGTACTGCACCGTACTGCACCGTACTGTACCGTACTGCACTGTACTGTACTGTACTGCACTGCACTGTACTGTACTGTACTGTACTGTACTGTACTGTACTGTACTGTACTGTACTGTACTGTACTGTACTGTACTGTACTGTACTGTACTGTACTGTACTGTACTGTACTGTACTGTACTGTACTGTACTGTACTGTACTGTATGTTACTCTCAGACAGCCTTGGATGAATAACTAATCTTATACATACATATCCATATACTTCACAGTTAAATATCTTCCATTTCAGATCGTATTGACACAGTGAGAGCAACGTTTTCCGTATTCGATGCACTGACACTCCATGGAGGAGGTTTATGCATGAAGGTCAATTATATCAATATTCGTGGTTACTCGTGTAAAGAATGCACCGCTGCTTGGTATCAGGTGTCCAATAATATACTTCACGTCGACAGCAGTCACGATAAAAAATGCGATTTGAATGCCAAGATAGGATCTGTTTCCAGTGAGGATAATTTTGGACTCTATTCGCATATAAATAATGCCTTTGAATGTAGTAAGGACGATCAGTCTACGACCAGTTGGTGGTTTGGAAACTAAACAATGCATGGAGGCACCATGGCTGCCCATTGAACTCTAAATAAACTGGAACGATAACTCGCTTGCACGTTTTGAAGCCAACATGAAGCTATAATTTAGCATTATCTTATTACTAATTCTTGGCAAGACAACCTTCAAACGTTTGAGATAACAAAGAAAAATAAGAGAAACCTGCATTTTCCGAAGTTCCGGACTCGAATTTTGCTTTTGTTCGGCAGATATTTCGTCATTCAACCCATTTTCGTGTGTAGAAATTGTTCAGGAACAAGGCCGATAAGCCCAATACATACTACCTTCTTCGTTATCATCTATAAAAAAACTTTAGGTCTAAAAAATGGTTGTTTTTTGCAGCGAGTTTTCAGTTTTTCATTGTGCCCTTCATGGGGTCTGTTGACATCAGACGTGCAATGGCTGCCCCCAGCGGTCGGAAGTTTGACTTCACCCAATCATAGGGCCTGTCTTATGGAGTTATCGTTCCAGTTTATTTAGAGTTCAATGGGCCTGCCAGATCCTGTAAACAAAATGGTGACTGACCCCATTATGCACAGCGAGACTAGGCCCTAGAGGCGATAGTTTTGAGAGGGCCTGCAAATTTTTTTCCGACCGCTGTTCGACAAACGTACGTCCAAGTTCTTTTAACACTGTGATCCACCTAAACTTTCTTACAGATCATGACAATGAAGAAACCAGTATGTTTTAGAATTACCAACCTTCTGGCAATAGTATTTTTAGCGACAAAAAGTAATTGAAGGAAAAAATATCTGCCGAACAAAAACAAATTCGACGGTCAGGAAAGTACAGGTTTTTCTTGTTGTTTTTTGGTTTATTTTATAGCTATCGAAGACTGTCAACTGACCAAGAGTTAATAAGATTTAATTTTGTTACATTGTAGGCTATAGTGTAGCGTAATTCAAGTTTCAGTTGTTGTGGAAACCGAAAAAGTATAAACCTAAGAGTCTCCGGGTAGACTAAAGTGCATTTTCGTTGATTATTCCGGCCGAAAGTTGACAAAGTTCAACCGTAATTGCTTCTTTCAACAATTCCTTCATTTTAAAGCTAGAATTCCTATGTCATAAGTCTTCAATGTCCTTCCAAATCTTCGGATACAGCCATGGCTATTAATAATGGTAGTTAATTATGCAAATTTATTCCGTGCCAAGTTTTGCCAAATTTTTTACAGGATCTTGCAGGCCCCAAATTCGGCGTGTGTGACCTGTCCATGATGCAACGAGGGCCTGCGGAGGAGGCAGGCACCATGGATTGTAAAAGGACTGGACAGGAAACTAATAGTCATTGTGGGGTGTTGTGAGCCTTTTGATTGGTTAAATCGCATTCACTCAGTTTCCAAAATGGTTGAAACCTAGTTGCAAATTATCAGGAGTGTTTTATCAGATATAAAGACACGAGGCGAAGCCAAAAGTTTTTATATCTGATAAAACACGAACTGCGAGTTTATTGAACGGCTTCAAAAACGAACGACTTGGTAAGTTCATTGGCGTAGTAAGTTTGAAAAATAACCTTGTCTAAGCCGAGAAAGTCAAAGCTAAAGTTTATGTAAATCAGGAGGTATCTTTATCACATATAAAGACACGATACGGTCATGATTTCCTTTTGTGTTTTCCTCCTGAATTGTTAATGAGTTTTTGAAGTGAATTTTTCTTCAAATTCTTCATGTTTTCACATTCAGATGACTATGTTGACGTTTCAAATTACTTTATCGCTTTACAAACCTGTCTAAGCCACAATAGTGTGTTCGAGATAAAGGGTGTTCATTTGTTGATCTTTGTTTTGATGTTTTCTGTGTTGTTTCAAAGAAACTGGGCGTCCGCAAAATAGTACTTTGTTTTGCTTGCATACAGTAAAATCCCGCATATAAGAACCTGTATTTTTCAAGTTAGCCTAAAAAGGTTCTTATATAATTGGTGCTTACTGGGAAATTAGGCTATTTAGGTTCTTAAACAGGTTCTTATTTTCTTAAGGGAAAAAATGTGGTTCCTGGAAGAATATTGGTACAGCCTATTATTTATACAAAAAATGCATATAATTATGTCTAAATGACTTCAATCTTAAAAAATACAAACCTATTCTTGGTAGTAAATTATAAAATAAGAACCTTTTCAAATTTTAGGCTAAAACAGGTTCTTATGTAAGGGGGTCTAAATGGACAATCTTAGCCTAACAGGTTCTTAAAAACCAGGTTCTTATATGCGCGGTTTTACTGTATTTTAACTAGTAAACCTTGATATTTTCTTTTAAAATGAGTAAGAATACACGGGCGTTTTATCGTATTGTGGCTTTGTCGTATTTATACGGGCAGTTCGATTTTCATTTGAAGTTTATTAATGCGAAACTTCGAATATACAAGGGGTTTTTAAGCTTGTCAATTTCAACCAGGTTGTTATGCTCACGCCATCAAGTTTCATATCCAGTCTTTTTACTATCCATGGTGGCACTGATATATTAATAATATTGATGTTGTAAGTGAAACTAGGAAAGTATAAGGAAGAAAGCGGAAAAAAGAGTTA
>OZ036015.1:4623825-4638825 GCA_964035015.1 Corallium rubrum
ACTTCTGAGTCGCGATCTTCTCCTGTTAATGATTCTTCTTCTCCTAATATGAATGATGATGATTTCACACAATCTCAAAATTCACCATCGTCCAGTCCTTCAGAATCACGCTTGAAGAGAAATGCGTTTCGTGAAAAATGGATAACTGCCTTCTCCGGGGACATTCCGTGGTCGGACTTTTGCACCCTCTGCGATGAATTTGCCGTTGAATCTCGATCTCTCGCTCTAGAAATCGCTGCAGAATCTTCATCTTCTTTTCGTCGCCCAAAACCTCTTCCTCGTCGTGATCGTCCATCTGGCCGCCGTCCTGCTTTCCGTCATCGACCGCTTTTATCCAATCCCGCCGAAGCACAACGCATTCAAACTTTATATCGTCATTCTAAGAAAAGAGCTGCTCGGAAAATCCTCTCTCCTAACAGTCCTTTCTACACTGGATCAACAGACAAAGCAGAATCATTCTTTAGAAATACATTTTCCTTTCGTCAATGTGACACTACATCCCTTCAAGACAAATTAAAAGATCTCGTTACACCTGCTCCGAGCGATGACTTCCTCTTTTCACCTCCTTCTTGTGATGAAATCCGTCGAAAACTCTTCTCTGCTGCCAATACCTCTCCTGGGCCCGATCGCGTGGAATATCGTCACTTGAAAAGCATTGACCCATCCTGCTCTATCCTTTCTCTCCTTTTTCAACACTGTTTCAAGCAACGTGATGTTCCTCCAGCCTGGAAGTCTGCGACTACGGTGCTTATCTATAAGAAAGGTAGCACAGAGGATCCTTCCAACTTTAGACCCATCGCCTTAATGTCGTGTCTCTACAAGTTAGTTATGGGAGTCATCGCCAAACGACTAACATCATGGGCCATTGATCACGATCTTTTATCCCAAGAACAGAAGAGTGCACGTCCCAGTGAAGGAACATACCTTTCTCCTCCAGTCCATCGTAGGTGATGCCCGACGTAATCGGAAAAATGTTTTTGTCGCTTGGCTTGATCTTCGCAATGCTTTTGGAAGTATCCCTCATTCTGCTATTACCTCTACCCTTTCCCATATTGGAGTACCACAACCACTAATTGAAATGATAACCAATTCTTATTCTGGAGCAACCACCAAAATACGTACCCCCACCAGTTTGACCTCTGATATACCAGTTTTATCAGGTGTCAAGCAAGGTTGTCCGTTGAGCCCAATCATTTTCAATTTGACCATCGACATCATTTTACGTGCAATTAAACAAAAAGCTTCAGACATTGGTCCTGCTAAACTCCATGGTATACCTGTCTCTGTCTTTGCTTATGCTGATGATCTTGTCATAATCTCCAGAAATAAAGACCGACTCCAGAAACTCTTAGATGTTGCTTCTTCCACTGCGACAACCCTTGGTTTATCCTTCAGACCTGATAAGTGCGCCTCTATCAGCCTCACCTGTTCCAGATCTAATCATTCTGAATTTTCTTTTGAACTTAATGAATTCATCGTCCAGAGCAATTCCATTCCTTCACTTGATCGTGAACATCCTTACAAATACCTTGGTGTTCCTATTGGCCTAATCCATGATCCAGATAACATATCTGATTTGGTTCAAAACCTTTCACGTGATTTGGACAATATTGAGAAATCCCTTTTAGCTCCTTGGCAGAAGTTAGACATGATTCGTACCTTCCTTCAACCTTCCTTAACATTCGCCCTTCGTGCTGGATACCCGAAAAAAGAACATCTTCGTGAATATCGTTCAACTCTCGTTTCCACCATCCGTAGAATCTGTTCTCTACCATCTCGAGCTTCTGCTTCCTACATCTTCGCTCACAAACGCGCTGGTGGTCTTGGCCTCCTTGATCCAATCCTTGAAGCTGATGTTCAAGCAATAATTCATTCGGCTAAGATTCTATCTTCCTCCGACCCGACTGTAATTCACATTGCTAATGCTGAATTAAACGAAACCGTCCGACATGCCTCCCGATCTAATCCTACTTCTGCTCTGAAATCCAACTACCTGTCCAGCCTTCCTGATGATCGTTTAAACAACATGCATTACCGCATTCAATCGTTGTGGACCCGAGTCCGCAAATCCACTCGTAACCTTGGTATTGAAATTAAATTCAATGACAATGGTCTTCCTGTCCTTTCGTCTCAAAACTCTGGTTCTGTTCTTGCTAAAGAAGCCAGTCGTTTCCTGCATTTCCATGTTCAAGACCGATTCACTTCTACTCTATTTGCTCTTCCTGATCAAGGGAAAGTTGCTCGGGCGCTTACCACCGACACCTTCGCCAATGGTTCTACTTGGCAATACAATGGCCTCAATATCCGTTTCAGAGACTGGCGTTTCATCCATCGTGCTCGACTCAATTGCCTTCCACTCAATAATGTCAAGAGTCGGTGGTCTAATGCCAGCCCAAAATGTCGCCGTTGTACTTCAGATGAGACCCTTCCTCATGTCTTGTGTCACTGCCTTCCTAACATGCCTAGTATTCTTCGCAGACACAACACCATAGTAGACCGTATCACCAACGCCGTTCAACATGGTACCATTACTACCGACAAACAAGTTCGTGCTGCCAACTCTCGTTTACGTCCTGACATCATTGTTGAGGAGGGCAATAAAGTTCTAATTATTGATGTTTGTTGCCCCTTTGACAATAACGCTGAAGCCCTTCGTGATGCTGAATATCGCAAAATCACGAAATACGAAGGGCTGAAGCAATTTTTCATTGGTCAAGGAAAGCAATGCGATGTCTTTGGTTTTGTGGTTGGTGCTCTTGGCATCCGGCAAATGAAAATGTCTTACGGCAACTTGGAATGTCGAAAAGATATCGTTCATTGTTCAGAAAACTTTGTTGCACGGACGCAATTCAGGGCTCAACAAACATTTACCGTGAACATCTTGGCCTAACTGAGGACAACTTGGAAGTAGAAGTTGATCCTGAATAAACTGTTTATATTGACTCTTTTTTTTCGTTACATTAGAAACTTTAATTTTATTTTGAACTTCTTTAAACCTATTAATCTATTGTATAAAGTAATTCATGTATATAATTATCTATATTGTATGACCATTAATGGCACTTATTGTTATCTCGAAGGACTTAATCAAGACCCATCACCTGTAAATTTTAAATTGTAATAAAAATCAATAGTGTAGTGTAGTGTAGTGTAGTGTAGTGTAGTGTAGTGTAGTGTAGTGTAGTGTAGTGTAGTGTAGTGTAGTGTAGTGTAGTGTAGTGTAGTGTAGTGTAGTGTAGTGTAGTGTAGTGTAGTGTAGTGTAGTGTAGTGTAGTGTAGTGTAGTGTAGTGTAGTGTAGTGTAGTGTAGTGTAGTGTAGTGTAGTGTAGTGTAGTGTAGTGTAGTGTAGTGTAGTGTAGTGTAGTGTAGTGTAGTGTAGTGTAGTGTAGTGTAGTGTAGTGTAGTGTAGTGTAGTGTAGTGTAGTGTAGTGTAGTGTAGTGTAGTGTAGTGTAGTGTAGTGTAGTGTAGTGTAGTGTAGTGTAGTGTAGTGTAGTGTAGTGTAGTGTAGTGTAGTGTAGTGTAGTGTAGTGTAGTGTAGTGTAGTGTAGTGTAGTGTAGTGTAGTGTAGTGTAGTGTAGTGTAGTGTAGTGTAGTGTAGTGTAGTGTAGTGTAGTGTAGTGTAGTGTAGTGTAGTGTAGTGTAGTGTAGTGTAGTGTAGTGTAGTGTAGTGTAGTGTAGTGTAGTGTAGTGTAGTGTAGTGTAGTGTAGTGTAGCGCAGCGCAGCGCAGCGCAGCGCAGCGCAGCGCAGCGCAGCGCAGCGCAGCGCAGCGCAGCGCAGCGCAGCGCAGCGCAGCGCAGCGCAGCGCAGCGCAGCGCAGCGCAGCGCAGCGCAGCGCAGCGCGCAGCGCAGCGCAGCGCAGCGCAGCGCAGCGCAGCGCAGCGCAGCGCAGCGCAGCGCAGCGCAGCGCAGCGCAGCGCAGCGCAGCGCAGCGCAGCGCAGCGCAGCGCAGCGCAGCGCAGCGCAGCGCAGCGCAGCGCAGCGCAGCGCAGCGCAGCGCAGCGCAGCGCAGCGCAGCGCAGCGCAGCGCAGCGCAGCGCAGCGGCAGCGCAGCGCAGCGCAGCGCAGCGCAGCGCAGCGCAGCGCAGCGCAGCGCAGCGCAGCGCAGCGCAGCGCAGCGCAGCGCAGCGCAGCGCAGCGCAGCGCAGCGGCAGCGCAGCGCAGCGCAGCGCAGCGCAGCGCAGCGCAGCGCAGCGCAGCGCGCAGCGCAGCGCAGCGCAGCGCAGCGCAGCGCAGCGCAGTGCAGCGCAGGCAGGCAGCGCAGTGCAGCGCAGTGCAGGCAGTGCAGTGCAGTGCAGTGCAGTGCAGTGCAGCGCAGTGCAGTGCAGTGCAGTGCAGTGCAGTGCAGTGCAGCGCAGTGCAGTGCAGTGCAGTGCAGTGCAGTGCAGTGCAGTGCAGTGCAGTGCAGTGCAGTGCAGTGCAGTGCAGTGCAGTGCAGTGCAGTGCAGTGCAGTGCAGTGCAGTGCAGTGCAGTGCAGTGCAGTGCAGTGCAGTGCAGTGCAGTGCAGTGCAGTGCAGTGCAGTGCAGTGCAGTGCAGTGCAGTGCAGTGCAGCGCAGTGCAGTGCAGTGCAGTGCAGTGCAGTGCAGTGCAGTGCAGTGCAGTGCAGTGCAGTGCAGTGCAGTGCAGTGCAGTGCAGTGTAGTGTAGTGTAGTGGTGTAGTGTAGTGTAGTGTAGTGTAGTGTAGTGTAGTGTAGTGTAGTGTAGTGTAGTGTAGTGTAGTGTAGTGTAGTGTAGTGTAGTGTAGTGTAGTGTAGTGTAGTGTAGTGTAGTGTAGTGTAGTGTAGTGTAGTGTAGTGTAGTGTAGTGTAGTGTAGTGTAGTGTAGCTTAGCAGCACACGGCACGGCACAACCCAGACCTACATAAATCCTTCTACGCTTCATTCTTTCCCAAACATACATCAAACCGCAGGCATATTTTACGACCTATCGACTGAAACTAGACACTTCAGGTGAAACTGAACTTCTGCGGTCAAACGTAAAGTATTAGGCTTTAAAATGAGCGGAAAAAACTGGTAAATTTATGAAACATGCCACTAATAACAGTGCGTTGTCGCCACCGTGGTAGAACACAAATTATTATGTTCCAAATTAGTCCTCACACAACGCCAGTGAAGGTCTCACTACCCACCATATTGTATAAAAATTGCACGGCACAGCACAGCACAGCACAGCACAGCACAGCACAGCACAGCACAGCACAGCACAGCACAGCACAGCACAGCACAACACAACACAACACAACACAACACAACACAACACAACACAACACAACACAACACAACACAACACAAATCTCACAATAACAGTTCTATATTATATAAAAACATCAAAGAGATACTAGAAACATGCAAAGAAGTAGGGATGGTCAAAAATAAAACGAGATTGAAAGGGATTGTAAATGTGACATCTTGATCTCTGTTGGCTTCGCAGCAGTCAAGTTTAGGTCAATTTGTATAGAAACTTGGTCTTAAAGTTCAGAAATCTTACATAGTTAATGTTAACAGCTTTAAAGTTGAAGTTTGTAGCTCAGAATTTCAACAGAAAATATCAAACTGCATGTAACGTAACGTAACGTAACGTAACGTAACGTAACGTAACGTAACGTAACGTAACGTAACGTAATGCAATGCAATGCAATGCAATGCAATGCAATGCAATGCAATGTATTATAATGTAATGTAATGCAATGCAATGCAATGCAATGCAATGCAATGCAATGCAATGCAATGCAATGCAATGCAATGCAATGCAATGCAATGCAATGCAATGCAATGTCATGTAATGTAATGTAATGCAATGTAATGTAATGTAACGTAACGTAATGTAACGTAATGTAAGGTTTTAAATACATAGTTCAAATTCGTGTCCTTGTATAACGAAACAGAAACAGATTCACCAAAATTAATAAGAATGTGTATGTGTGATAATTCCTTTATATTACCATCATAAATAACACTTTTATGCTACCCGAAAATAACGGCTACTTGAAAGTAGCGGCTGCCCAAAAGTAACGGCTACCCAAAATTAACGGCTACTTGAAAGTAACGGCCACCCGAAAGTAACGGCTACTCGAAAGGAACGGCTCTCCAAAAGCAACGGTTCCCCAAAAGCAACGGTTCCCAGAAAGTAGCTACCGAATGTATAACGGCTACCTGAAAGTAACGGTTACCCGAAAGTAACGCCTACCCGAAATCAAAGGCTCCCCGAAATTGATGGCTACCCGAAATTAACGGCTACCCGAAAGCAACGGCTCCCGGAAAGTAACGGCTACCTGAAAGTAACGGCTACCTGAAAGTAACGGCTACCCGAAAGTAACGGCTACTTGAAAGTAACGGCTACCCGAAAGCAACGGCTTACCCAAAAGTAACGACTACCCGAAAGTAGCAGCTCCTCGAAAGCAACGGCTAACCGAAAGCAACGGCCAACCGAAAGTAACGGCTACCCGAAGGTAACGACTACCCGAAGGTAACGCCTACCCAAAAGTAACGGCTCCCCAAAGTAACGGCTACTTGAAAGTAACGGCTACTTGAAAGTGCTTTGAAATCGAAGGAAAAGTACTAGTACTTTGAAATAATGCAAAATTCGTTTTCAAAGTCTTGGGACTTTGAAATAAGGCAAATTGTATTACGTTTCAGAGGTATCTTCGGAGTTTTGAGTTCGAGAAGTCAGTTAAAATACTCGACGTCGGACTTTACCGGGATTACGAAGCCCTCGTGCATTAAAAAGGCTCGCCTTTGGCTCTCCTTTTCAAAAAGCATTCGGACTTTGAAATCCCGGTAAAGTCCTCCGTCTCGTATTTGAACTATTACTTAACAATTCACAAGTTCTGCTTGTTCATGTACAGTTCATATTTAAAACAATGAGACTTCGTGTCTTACCAGAACTGATAAATTACGCAATTAGCACAAGCAAGCCAGTCCAGCTAGGCTAGCTAGCCCTTCTCATGTAAACACAATAAAAATCATCTCAGCAAAGCGAGCTAGCTCGGGTACCTGGGCTGGCTTGCCTCCATATAAACACGCTCAAAGTACTAACCCCATTCGACCTGGCTTAACTTCAGCGATGAGAGGCAGCGTGCTAACGATAGCTTGTGCCAAAGCCTTTTGGCGAATAAACAAATTGACAGAAAATTAATTAATTAATTAATTAATTAATTAAACGCTTTTACCCCTAAATATAAAAAAAATAGTGTCAATTCTGATAATTAAACGGACAATATCGCAACTCAAATAATGACATATTATTATATGGGCGGATCAAAATGCAGTCATTTCGCCTATGCATATAACTAATAAATTTGTTAATTAAAAATGTTACAGGCAGATGGTATTAGAGCATTGCAACAAGATCTAGTAAAAAACATGTCTCTCTTTTGCCTGATATTTTTAACTGCTTTTACACAAATTGTCAGCAGCTTTAATTCACAGCAAAAGACTGCTTTAACTTTGACTTATAAAGGTATGTAGAGTTTATGCTTAAAGTTATGTATGGCTTTCCAAACGTTTGCCGTTCTACTTAAAATGTCGTTTAAAAGTTCCTTGTCAAGACCTAGCGGTCGAACACTTCGATCTTTCGTTCGTTTTTGCTGAACAAGCTGTTGATAGTTGAAATAATAATTGTAAGACAGTGCACTCAGGTGGAGAATAATGATATTAGCGAGTGACGAACCATACTGGGTAAGTAGAGAAAAACTCTACACGACCACAGCTGGGATTCAAACCCGCGACCTTCCTTTGACTTGTCCGACGCTAAGGTTGTGGAATGATGGTACTTATATTTGATATTTCAAAACTGAAATCTAGTTTCTTCAATCAATATATTAAAACTAAAACTGCCCAGATTAGTTTTAATAACGAAATACTGAGATAGATAGATAGATAGACAGATAGATAGATAGATAGATAGATAGATAGATAGATAGATAGATAGATAGATAGATAGATAGATAGATAGATAGATAGATAGATAGATAGATAGATAGATAGATAGATAGATAGATAGATAGATAGATAGATAGATAGATAGATAGATAGATAGATAGATAGATAGATAGATAGATAGATAGACTTTATTACCTCCAGTGCTGGAGAGTCCCGTAAAAAAAACCCGGGTAGGTATAAATATTTACATAATATGAAAAATAATTAACGTATTATATTACAGTAAAAAATTTAGAAGATTAATTATGAGTAGCTACTTTATTAAAAATTTTCAAAATTCCTTGTGCTGCTGTTAATAATAAATTATCTGAGAAATTAGCGCTTGTATCGCTACTCTCGTAATGAAAACAATCAATCAATTCAGCATTAAAAAAATTAAGATAAATGACATTATCCTCCTCACTAAATATAGTTTTGCACAGATTACGACCAGTAATCTATCTTGGAGAATATCCCAAAGCCTAGCACGTTCGGCAGCCATGGCAGGACAGTCCATTATAAAATGACAAGCAATACTACGCAAGCTTCTACCACAAATACTGCATTCGAAGTTATCTTCCAGGTCAAGTATTTTTGACATAACCGCAGAAGGAACGTTTCCGCTGATGACATTGACTGCATTAGCAATTGCCATGATATTAACCGAATTCCGCATCGCAACGGACCACAGCTCCAGGGGTTTCAAGTCCTGGTGAATAAGGCCATAATGTTCAAGATCAGCTTTGTCATTAATTCCTTCTCTCCAACTTTGAATTTGCCGTAGATTTATGGCTCCCTTAACCGTGATTTTCCATCTTTGTTCTGTGGGGAAAACGCCGGTTTCAGTATATATTAACAAATTCTCTGTCAAATGATATTTTCCAAGAATTTTAACAATGTCTGAAAAGTATCCTAAACAACAACCTGAACTTTTGCACATATATTTAAAAAGTCGTCTAATCAAAATCTGCTTATGGATGAAAACTGGCGTTGAAGATACCAGTTCATGTAGAAAAAGGAGTTTTGACTTATCGATATATCCCTCCATAGTCCATAACCCTAAATTTCCAATGGCTGCTTCTGATTTCGTCGTCGAGCAAAGACCTTGCATTCTTTTAGCTGAAAAACGATTCACTCTATCCAACATTTCCAAATCTGTCTTTGTTAAGTTCCACCAGACTTGTGAACCATGGAGCATTTTGGCTAATCCAACACTTTTCCAAATTTCGACGCCACAGATAGGATTAATCCTCCAGGTCTAATTCCTGCACTCATCAGTGATGACACCACTTCTTTTCCTTTATTCGCCACACCCTTCGTACGTTTGCTACTAGAGAAGTGACACGAGAGAATTATACAAGCGTGCTCGTAGAATTGCTTTTCTTCAATCGGTTTATTGTACATGTAGAAAGTACGCTTCATCCTATTCCTCGAGTTACAAATTGTCGATTCACCAAATGTTACAACAGCATTTCACATGCTCAACCAGGGAGATAACATCCCACCCTGTCTAATGCCTTGATTAACAGAAAATGCTTCAGAGAGGAAACCATCCATCAATATACAACACGACATCTTACTATACCAGTTTCGCAAGATTCTCCAAGTTTTCTCTTTCACTCCCATGTTAAAAAGTTTAAAAAAGAGCCCATCAATCCAAACGGTGTCGAAAGCTTTGGATGAGTCTAAAAAACAGCTAAAAACGTTGCTTCCCTTCTCTTTGTAATAGTTAATCACTTCTTGCAATGCAAAACTGGCCATAATACAGCTATTGGACTCTTGGTTTGCAAATTGTACTTTATTCGGAACACCAGCTTCATTAAAAACAACCAAATTTCGTTCGAGAATAATACGTTCTATAATCTTGCCAATCACATTAAGATCCTTGTCGAATTTACTCTTTTTCTTTCGTTTACACAATGATATTATCATCCCAGTAGTCATTGACTCCGGTAGAATTTCAAGCTCTCTTATCGAATTTAGAATCCTCGTCAAGCTTTCCCAGCAAGAATCACCACCATATTTTAAATGTTCGTATTGGATTCCGTCCAAACCACCAGCCTTAACGTTTGGCCGACTTCGACATACATTTGCAACTTCATCCACCTGAAATTGAGTATCTAAAGGATCATCAGTCACCTCGTGACTTAAAGTTGAGTATTCTTGAACCTTTTGCTCAACTAACTTCTTGAAATCCTCGTCAAAGTTCTCACATTCGAGAGGGGAGTATAATTTTTCATAATGGTCTCGCCATATTCCTAATACTTGTTCCTTGTCCGATACCAATTTTCCTTCAATCTTCAAAACATTCCCAGTTCTAATTTTAGCGCTACGTAATTTACATATTCGCTTATGGAATTCGCCCCTGTCAACCTCGAAAATGCGTTGCAGTTCATTCTGTTCACTAACCTCATGTTCCCATGCTTTCTGACGAAGTTCCTTCCTAAACTTTCTCTTTGCTTCTTTATACCTGAAAAAGAACATGTTATCTCGATTCCTGGGTCTTCCTACAGCAATCCATTCTCTGTGGTACTGCCTTATTTCATAATGAAGCTGTTTAAGGCTCTCACTCCAATAAGGCTTGAGGTGTGGTTTAAATTTCGCTCTTGGAATTGATTGTTTTGCTGACGCAACCAAAACTTCGTTAAACTTAACAATGGTACATTCCAAATCACGTACATTATTAATATTAATATCGACAAAGTTCGAAGATATATTTCTCTCCAAACATCTCTGGTATTTGGTTCTAATCCTCTCATCACCAATCCTTTTCCAGGATAACTTTTCCCTATAGGGCCTATCGTTTTTGCACCAAAAGTACCCGACGAAACCTTGATTCAACGTACAGAAGATTGGGAGATGAAAAGACAGATTATCGGGATGCTCCAATTGTATGTGACAGTCCATGATAATAGGCATAGCGTCCATTTGTACCAAGATGTGGTCAGTCGTAGTAGTGATTAAGCCATCTTGACCATAAAATGTCTCTACGGGTCCTTTACAAAAGTCTTGACTGTTTACAGATTTAAAGTTCCTTCTTTCCATAAAATCAATAAAACTTCTGGGCCCACCAAACTGCCCAATATGAGCATTAAAATCCCCAAGTATAAGTAACGTTCCATGAGTGCTAAGACGGAGTACAATATCTTCTAAATTTGTCACACACCCTCTATGCATTGATAGAGTAATTTGATGGAGGCAAATACACTCCAACAATGAAAAGGTCATGTTCCTCTATTAGTTTAACACGGATAACTATAATTCTGTCATTGCCCAGGTCATCCATCCTGGTAATATATGGATCAAGATTTTTGCGCCAAAGGACTCCTACACCTCCTTTACCCCTTCGCCAAATTGAATCCAAATTAAGGTCGCGGCTCGAGCGCCCCCATCCTGTAAAATTCTCGTTTGCAGTAGCTAAAAAGTTCAGAGACTCCGGATACAGCCAGTGCTCCTGTACAACACAAATATCCGATTTTTCTAAACAATTCTGCAAATGAATAACATTTGACAGCATTCCCCCAATGTTCCAAGTGGATAGTCGTAGTTTTGAGAGATCCATTACTTTCCATCGGCAATCATACCTCCGTCAGTAACGGCCCCACAACGAGCCTTCCCTTCCCTGGTAACTTTCATTTCCAACAACTTTTGTTTCGACATCCACCGTCTACATGACACAAAAGGCGGCCAAAAGTCTTTGGCATTCAATTTAGCTACATCTTCAGAACGCAAGTTCATCTTAGCCGATAAAGTTCCTTTCCTTTTACTGGGAAATAAGTTGAGCATTGTCGGAAAGACGCCTTTGTTGTTTAAGTACCGCACGACTTTATCCTTATTTGTACGTTCCGCAATACCACTGATAAAGAAACGTGTAGTATTAAAACGCTTACGTTCAACACCAACAAATTCATCAGCCTGATCTTGATTTATAGAATCTTGCCGAGGCGTAGGATTACTTGTTTCGTCAGTTATCTTTTCCAAATCAGCGACAGGATGTACTCCTTTATTGCGATTATGATGCACTTGATTTTGCCGTGGTTGTGAAGGCTTAGAGATGTGATCTTGCAGCCCTGAATGGGACACGCGATTTCCTTCCATGCGGCATGTATTTAATGAGAGAGAACTCCTTGTCTTTTCAGAGTAGCTTTGTTGTTTAGCATTAAAGTTATTCTCCGGAGGCCCCTGCCTATTCAAGCAATTCTCCAAATAAGTAACCTGCGATTTGAATTTCAAATTATCTGTTCTCAGTTTGTTTATCTCTTCACCTTGCTTTTTAATAATACTTGCTTATAATACATATTTACATTATTTACAATCAATTGAAACAAAATGGTAATTATCTAGTTGGCACAGATAATCGTTGACTCCAATTTTTTGATAAATATTTTTAATGATGATGCCTCTTTTATTTCGTCCGGCAGAGAATTCCAAAGTTTTGCACCAGTGAAGGCAAAACTTGAGTTATAATACTCCGTTGTATTATTAGGAAGTTCAAAAGTTATTTTAGATCTTCTGAGATTATAAGCATTTAGGCCATCACAATGTTTAAATATATAGGTATGGTGGTGCAATACCATTCACTATTTTATACATCATAATGGCCTTTTGCCTATCTCTCATTTCTTTAATACTCATCCAGCCAAGTTCTTCCAAAATTTGCGAGGATGATTTCAAGAAATGTGCCCCTGTAATAACACGAGCTGCTCTATTTTGTAAAATTTGTAAACTTTTGTCCAATGTTTCTCCAATGCTATCCCAAACTATAGAGCAGTAAATGAAATGTGGTTCAACAATAGCTATATAGAGTGACACCAGGTTTTTTTATTGAAAATGGGTTTAACACGTCTTAGAATAGCAATATTGCGGGAAACTTTTCCACGGATACCATATGGTTTTTCCATGATATATTTTCATCAACGTCAATCCCCAAGCATTTCACCGAGCGAACTTGGCTTAATGAAAGATAGATAGATAGATAGATTGATTGATTGATTGATTGAAATATTTATTTATACACGGTAGTTTTATCAAATTGTATATAAAAATACATTTGTTCTTCCTAAAAGCCGTGATATAGCTTATAATACTGTACATATTTACATTATTTACAATCAATTGAAACAAATGGTAATTATCTAGTTGGCACGGATAATAGTTGACTCCAATTTTTTGATAAATATTTTTAATGAGGATGCCTCTTTTATTTCGTCCGGCAGAAAATTCCAAAGTTTTGCACCAGTGAAGGCAAAACTTGAGTTATAATACTCCGTTCTATTATTAGGAAGTTCAAAAGTTATTTTAGATCTTCTGAGATTATAAGCATTTAGGCCATCACAATGTTTAAATATATCCAATAGGTATGGTGGTGCAATACCATTCACTATTTTATACATCATAATGGCCTTTTGCCTATATCTCATTTCTTTAATGTTCGTCCAGCCAAGTTCTTCCAAAATTTGCGAGGATGATTTCAAGAAATGTGCCCCTGTAATAACACGAGCTGCTCTATTTTGTAAAATTTGTAAACTTTTGTCCAATGTTTCTCCAATGCTATCCCAAACTATAGAGCAGTAAATGAAATATGGTTCAACAATAGCTCTATAGAGTGACACCAGGTTTTTATTATTGAAAATTGGTTTAACACGTCTTAGAGTAGCAATATTGCGGGATACTTTTCCATGGATACCATGAATATGGTTTTTCCATGATATATTTTCATCAACGTCAATCCCCAAGCATTTCACCGAGCGAACTTGGCTTAATGAAACACCGTTTACTGACAACGCAACTGAACCCCCAAGGGCCGCCAATTTTTGTCGAGAACCAATTAACATAAAGTCAGTTTTTAAGATATTTAATGTCAGCTTATTAGCACAAAGCCACTTGAAAATTTTGTCTAACTCAACCTTCATTTCTTCTTGAATTGATTCTAAATTGCAGCCTGTGAAGGTCATATTTGTATCATCAGCAAACAGTCTTGCAACACTACGTTCCAAACACTTGGGTAGGTCATTTATATAAAGTAAAAATAAGACCGGACCCAGAATGGAACCTTGGGGTACCCCACATGAAATTATTTCTTCATTGGATAGACAGACAGATAGATAGATAGATAGATAGATAGATAGATAGATAGATAGATAGATAGATAGATAGATAGATAGATAGATAGATAGATAGATAGATAGATAGATAGATAGATAGATAGATAGATAGATAGATAGATAGATAGATAGATAGATAGATAGATAGATAGATAGATAGATAGATAGATAGATAGATAGATAGATAGATAGATAGAGAGGTTAGATAGATGTTTAATGAAAACTACTTTGCAGCCACAGAGGCTGAATTACGTAGATCTTTACAATAGTATGAAAATCAGGGTATAGGCTTAGATAATTACAGGTGAACTATGTACATAACTATGCACTTAGATAATTACAGGTGAACTATATACATAACTATGTACTTAGATAATTACAGGTGAACTATGACGTTTCGAGATGAGCCATTCTTCACATTTTACTCTGGCGAAACACATTTAACTCTGGTGGCACGGAACAGCACAGCACAGCACGGCATGGCACATGCAGTACAGTACGGCACGGCAGAACACATTTAAACAATGAGACTTCGTGTCTTACCAGAACTAGTAAATTACGCAATTAGCACAACAAGCAAGCCAGCCCAGCTAGGCGAGCTAGCCCTTCTCATGTAAACACAATAAAAATCATCTCAGCAAAGCGAGCTAGCTCGGGTACCAGGGCTGGCTTGCCTCCATATAAACACGCTCCAAGTACTAACCCCATTCGACCTGGCTTAACTTCAGCGATGAGAGGCAGCGTGCTAACGACAGCCTGTGCCAAAGCCTTTTGGCGAATAAACAAATTGACAGAAAATTAATTAATTAATTAATTAAACGCTTTTACCCCTAAATATAAAAAAATAGTGTCAATTCTGGTAATTAAACGGACAATATCAAAACTCAATAATGACATACTATTATATGGACGGATCAAAATGCAGTCATTTCGCCTATGTATGTAACTAATAAATTTGTTAATTAAAAATATTACA